>CAJNJA010023075.1:18510-33281 GCA_905231915.1 Symbiodinium necroappetens | reverse complement strand
CTGTCCGGGCTGTTGTCCGGGCTATTATCCGGGCTGTCTGTGGGGTTGTCCGGGCTGTCCTGTTTGTTTGTCCGGGCTGTCCGGGCTGTCCGGGCTGTCCGGGTTGTGGGGGGTCCGAAGCGACACGTTTTGGGGGGCCCGAAGCGACACAGTTACCATTTCCCTAAACCCTACGCAAATCCTGTGCGAAAGGCCGTCAACGCAGTTTAACTAAAGAACCCTTACAATCCCTTTAGAACCTGTATGAAAAAGGGGGGCCTAAAGTGAGCCCCGAGCCACAGAGCCGGCCTTCCGAGACGCACGTTTGCGGCAGCAGTTTCGAATGGGCCCGGGCCTTGTACCTGATGACTTCGACTGTGGAGGCCCCGGGATGTCGATTTGCAAAGCTTTTTGGGTTTAGGGGTTTAGGGTTTGTAGGGGTTTAGGGTTTAGGGGATTTGCAGAGCTTTCTGCAAGGGGGGTTCGTAGAATGTCCCGAAACGCCTGGATAGTTGCCTTCAATCTGAGGGTTCCATGGTACTAGTATATTGTTTAGCTGCTTCTCCCCAAAACCCTCTTCTAATTAGTAAGACCCCTAGACTACAATTGCGGCTTTGCTGGACGCTATTGAGCTCCCGTTGACTTTGAGTTTGTGGGCTAGCGACAAGCGGATGGAGAAGCTGTAGGCTTTATAGTTCTATGCATGTAGCATATGCAAATGTATTATACATATATACATGTAGTTGTAGACAGCAATATTAATATGGATAGGTAGATGGATAGATAGAACGATAGTTCGATAGATCGTTAGATCGTTAGAAAGATAGATCGATAGATAGACAGATAGACAGATAAATAAATACATAGATAGGTAGGTAAATAGATCGGTAGATAGAAAGATAGCTAGATGGATATATAGGTAAATAGATAAATCGGTAGATAGGTAGATAGGTAGATAGATAGACAGATAGATAGATAGTTAATGATAGATAGTTAGAGCGACCGAGCGATATGTGCAATATATATATATATATGTATATGTATACATATACATATGTATGTATGAACATACATACATACCTACCTACCTACCTACCTACCTACCTACATACATACATACATACATACATGTACGCGTGCAGACAGATACAGACAGACTTAGACAGAGACGGACAGGCAGGGGATGCCTGCAACCTTGGAATGGCCCAAACCTCGCAATGTTTCGTTTTGCCAGTGGTCGGAGTCCAGATGCACAGCCTAAACCTAAAAACCCGAAGCCCTAAACTGGTTCTAGTGCGATCCTGGCCCTCGTAGATCGGATAAAATGCTCTGGTGGATGTTTGTCATCACGACTCTGCTCCTATTGGCCGGGTTCTTCATCTACGGCTTCAAATCTTTAAACTTTACATGGACCACAGCCATGTTCTTGTCCGGATTGGATGCACTGGAGTTCCACTCTGGAATTGGTTCCCGTGGCTGTTCGTGTCAATCCACTTCTCAGTACCAGTGCCACAACCTCGCCTAACAATCAGTAAGAAAAAACATCGCCGATCCTAAGCCTGAAGCTCGGAAAAGCCCGCAGCCTTGACGATAAAGTTGCAAAGCTTGACAAAGCCGCGTGAGATTGTTGCGGCTGTGCCCCTGCCGGGACCTCTGGAATGCATCTCAAGGGGGCTCCTATCAAGTACCCTGTAGTAGCATAGGGCCCCATATTGGGAGATCTACTTTTCGGCGGTGTGGGAAGCATCATGAAGAGTGTTGGCGGGCATGCCATATACCACAAAGAGCCAAGCACCCTCATTCCGCTCAACTTCAAGCCCCGAAATTGCCCTAAACCTACGCCCGAAATCCTATACCCTAAGCCGTAAGCCCTAAGCACTAGCCAAAAACCTCTAAACCCTAAGCCGAGAGAGTCATTGAAGCTCTTGCCAGGCCCAACTCAAGCTGGACTCCATCCTTCTTCGCACGGCGATCGGCTAAGCACGATTAATATCACCCCCAGATATTCCAGTACAATAACATAGTATGTTAAGATAGATTCCCCTAGTATAGTAAAGTATAAAGTATAAAGTATAAAGTATAAAGTATAAAGTATAAAGTATAAAGTATAAAGTATAAAGTATAAAGTATAGTATAGGATAGTATAGCATGACATAATTCCGTCTTGTCATGGTGTTTAGAATGCTTCAAGCTTTTTTGGATGAACCAACGACTCGGCCCTCTCTGGAATTTGGACTAACACAGAAGCACCCTAAACCCCTAAACCCTTCAACCCTAAACCCTAAACCCCTCAACCCTAAATCCGAAGCCCCACTACTACTTTCTCCCCAAAAAAGAGCTGGGGAGCTGCCTCGCAGTCCGAGGTAGTGAGTGCCTGTGAGGGCAGCATCCAGGGGACACAGTGGGCGCGCTTGCGACTGAGGAGTTTCATGCGGAGTCCGTTTGGTTTGGGGTCTGAGGGGTTCAGGGTATTGGGAATGGTTTTTGTTGTGTTTTGGGGTGTAGTGTTTTTTGAGTTTTAGGGTTGATTAGGATTTCACAAACGCTAGTTTGACCATTTGGCTTGAGTGTCTAGGTAGGGCGCTTACGGACGCTGTCTTATGTTGGATGCACCACGTGGGACCATGAACAGTAACCACGTCTGCGAATTGGCCGATGTTGGGAAACACTGGGTTTCAAGGTGCACAAGCCCGGCACATTCCAGGATCTTCGGTAGTTTGTGTTCGTCTTGCCTACTGGTTCCATGAGTGCCAGCATCGTCACAGTTTGTTAGCCGTACCGGTATTTCCCGTTTGCTTGGCGCACCATCCTCTGCTTCGGTGTGTTTTGAGTTTAAGGTATTATAGGATCATAGGGATTCGGTCCGGGCAGGTGGTCTGGGAGGAATGCAGTATGTCGTGGGGCTCGTCCACGAGGTTCAAGTGTAAGTTCGGGAAAGGATTTTATTGGATTCAACGGCTTGCGAGTTTGTAACCCCACGGTGCCCCAGAAGAGTCTTCTGTGTGCGAGCGATGCAATGCGATCACTTTGGGGTTCTACGACTTCTCAAGGTATGCAAGCCTGAACCGCTGCAATGTCCGAGCTACCCCCAGCTGCTCTCATGCACGTCTTCGGTCTCGCACGGGGCATCTCGCATCGTCTTCAGTGGTAGCCAACTTTCCAACACAAAGCGAAATTGACGTAAATGACCTTTCTCGACAGGATGCACCCATGTCCTGTACCTCAATGTGTCAATGATTGTCAAGGGGCCTCGCAGTCATGGCAAGTTGAAGCAGCAAGCTACCCGCACACAAGGTGCCGTGTCACTTTTCCATTCGATGCGGCCGCTGACGCACGGGACTGAGGAGCCACTTGAGACGTAGGGCTACTGACGACTACAGTGGTTCAGGGCATATTCAGCCATGAGAACATGCCGACACAGTACGTAGTGTACCCATACCTCGGACCAGAGATTCAGCTGCAGACATTAATGCTGTCTGAAGCTTTTGCCACTGTCACTCGTGAAGACATAAAGTATTCACCGGCACTCACATGTGCCAATGTACCTTATCCATGAACCATCACTCAGGCCAACATGAATGACATCTTTGGCTCGAATTCTGAAGTGGAACCGTTCTTTGGAGGGTTAGTCTGTTCAGTCTGATGCAGCGGTCGGCGCTGTAGGTGCTGGTTGAGGCTTTTACGATCCTGACTCAAGCAGTGCTTTTGGACGATGTAAGGGAAAGGTCGGAATGTCGTGCCTCCAGACGTTTGCAAGCAGAAAAGTAGGGTATGCTTCGCTCCGCATCGATTGCTCACAAGTCTCCAGACTATGAGCTTTAGACTCAATTCGTGGGGAACTGTCGTAGGGCGTTCTCCCTTCCCGGAACACCCAGCCTCGAGGGTTTTCTTTGGTTTTTGCGGGCAATGAACAGCTGTCTGCCAACCATTGGGAGCATGTGGATTCTTCCTTCCGGGCTTTCGACCCAGAGCCAAATTCCTCGATACCTTGCACAATTCCTCCGGTCGAAGCCAATAGCCCATGCAGCTCCCGACTGCCTCAAAACCGAAGGAGCCCTTCCATGATTGCTTTCATGGAAGCCGAGGTAGAACCAGGGGAACCTGCAAGCTCTGACAGAACCCTTCATGGGCTTAGGGTTGAGGGTTACTGGAGCCCGAATAGAACCCTTCAAGGAGGAAGCCGGCTCGTTGGTTTCGGTTTCCGTTTTTGGAACAGTCTTTCAACCTCGGCACCTGCCCCTCTCTGGACATCGAGCCCTTCCAAACGAGCTCCTGTCATCTTCTGGAACTCAAATCTTGAATCTGAGAAGGCAATCTGAGAAGGCAGACGCTGCCTCCCTCTCTCTCTCTCTCTCTCTCTCTCTCTCTCTCTCTCTCCTTCAGGCTGCAGCAAGAGGCCGTAGCTTTCAATTCCGTGCTCAGCGCTTCCGAGAAGGGTCCGGGGCTCAAAGCTTTCGCCGCTGGGAGTGTTGAGACAAGGCTTTAGGGTTTAGGGTTTCGTGTCATTCTCGCTTCAGTAGAGAATCAGCAGTGGCACCTCCGAAGAGCTCTGGATGTCCCACATCCAAAACATAAGACCCTGGACCCAAAGGCTCTTGATCATAACTCGACCCTGAAAGCCCCAAATGTTTGAAATCCTAAATCCAAACACCCGAAAACTAAACCCGACATCCTTGGCCCTGCACCCCTAGAGCCTTTGAGGCCTTAGATGTTCTACATTCCCGTTTTTTCGTGAGGCCGGCGTTGGCAACATGGCCTTGGGCTTTGGATGTCACTGGGCGCTGTGGCTGTGTCTGGTGGCAACTGGGCTTCCGTTTATAGGCTGTTGTGATTCGGTGTTCTAGGGCTGAAAAGCTTAGGGATTTGCATCTTAGGGGTTTAGGGTCGAGAGAAACCCTGAATCCCAGACCCGGAGTCGAAATTACAGCCTGCAAGCACTGAACTGTCCCCCAGGTGTAGGCAGAAGTAACAGCGATCTGTTGGCAGGGAGTTCTATTCGGAGGCGGCTCTTTGTCTTACGATGTTCCCAGATCATTGGAGGGTATTCCGTGCTGCTGTACTTGGGAGTTGAATAAGGTTCTGGCTCGATACACGTAGCTGCTAGCGCTACGAGTGCTACTGCTAGAACTGCTACTTCTGCTGCTGCTGCTGCTGCTACTGCTACTACTACTACTACTACTACTACTACTGCTACTACTGGTAATAACAATAACAATAACAATACTAATATAATAATAATCATAATAATAATAATAGCAGTAACAAAACTAAAGCTGTCAAGCTTCTGCCGTACAAAAGCCCTGCAAGTCCAAGCCCAGGTCAGCTTGCTCTGAAGGCTATTGCCGCCTCCACTGATCCATCAGAGACGCTCCGCCAAGTTGGTACGTGCTCTTGTGCCTTTGTGGTTAACGGGCCTTGAGCAGTAGGCAAGTAAATCAGAAATTCGTAAGTTCAGTACTGAGTGCCTGTGTGTGTCCGTGCTGAGCCCTGAACAGGTGGCAGCGTGTATTGATCCTGTGCCCGCCCCAAACGTCAGATGCGGCTCCTTGGTCGCTGTCCATGTAGAGCTGTGGACCGGAGCAGTCTCATCTCTTCTAGGGTGCCTTGGAGTTTCCGTAACTGCAGGGATAGCAGTACGAGGGAATCGCCATTACTGCATTGCTAAGCATCGATCATTGCTGATGGCCACCGTCACAGCTGGCGCGAGCGAGAATACCGGTATACCAGTTTTGCCGCTGACACTCCTCCGCGCCTAGGAACACTACAGCAATTAAGCCCTTAACTTGACGAGCACGAGCGAGCTTGTCAATGTCGTTTGTCCACAACCAACCTTTAGTAGTCACTTTCGTGGCAACCATGTTGAAAGTGGTACTGGCCATCACGACAACAGTGTGTTTTAGGAGTACTGGGTAATACTTGTTTCGAATGCAAAAGATGAAGACAAATGTAGGACTGCAGACAATCGAGTCGTCATCAGAGCAATACATACGGCCGCACCTTGAGGATGACAAACGGTGCAAACGGCAAACTCGTCAGGGCAGCACCAGTCTTTCGAATTCCAGCACCTTATAAGCGACAAGAGCAGCTGCAGCAATGGTTGTCAGCAGTAATGGGCGCAATGCTAGTGATTACTAGTGGACTCGCAACACACTTGCCAGTTTTGACTTTAGTCCCGGATGCTCGAAGGAATTATTTGAAGGTCTGGTAAGAGTGGCTACTCAGACAAAGTCAGTAGTGGGAACACGACACCGACAAAGTACGTACTATAATTCACAGCAGAGGGAAGGGATCATCATCATCATCACCATCATCAACATCAACAGCAGCAGCCAAAGCAAAAAGCAGTCGACCCCTTCTAGCCACCCTTGTAGAATATCACAGTATAGAATCCTGTAAAGGAACCACAATGCGTAACCCACCTTGCAGAAGTGAGCTTCTCCACAAGGTAACCTGCGAGGCAGTGATCACCACATGCCGCGCCCTTGGGTTTAGGAGTCCGACGCGCTGAACTTCACTATGCGGTTTCTATTATATTCAACTTGTAGCAAGTCTGACTCGGCATGGAAGCTCGTGGGATTGTGATGATGGTTATCATGATGACGATTGTGATGGCGACGATGCCTCATCTCTGTTTAGATGTTGGTGACGACGCCAGCTCCTGGGAAACATTCCTTCCGGGCTTTCGGTGCTAAGACTCTGCCTCAGCCCCAGAACCCACAATGGCACATGAAGCTCGCCTATCTTTACCTTACCTATGTGTGTGTGTATATGTATTTATATGTACATATGTGTATATAAACAAATATACATATACATACATATATATATATATGCATATGTATATATATATATGCATATATCTATGCATACACATATATATATATATAGGCATATATATATATACATATACATATATATATATACACATATATGTATATATATATATGTGTATATATATATGTGTATATATATATGTAGAAATGCAGAAAGTCTCCATGGTACCCGTAGTTCCTTGGGTGGTTAATGCATGGGGTCTTATAACTTTTATAAGTGGTCAAATCAAAAAGGTTTGCTTACGATCGGAGTCAGGGTATTCAGTGCTGAGCGCAGCTGGGACATCGTACCCATCTTTTTCAGACCCATGTTGAATCTTCGACAGAGGTCTTCATACCGCTGGTTTCTCCAAAAGAATCTGCCGTGAGCCGGAATACTTCTGGAGTTTGCACGAACTGCAAAGTGCACGGTTGTCGGGAACTGTGGCTCATGTCCAGTCGAGGACAGTAGCATGGCGTGTGCGGCACAAACATCAGGCCGGCCACAAACTATGCTTCAAGCTGACAAGGCAGAATATTAGTATGTTTGCATTGTCAATTACTGCTGGTCTAGATGAAGATGGCAGCAAGCAAGACAAGAATACCAATGACAATTCTAACAGCAAGTACAAAATCGCATGAGCACAGCCCACTTCCCACTGAGTTCAAACAAGCAACACACGTAGGAGGCTGGAAGCCACCCGCAAACGTGGGATGCTTCCAGAAGTGCCATCAGGAGTGCTTCTAGCATGAGCATCTCCTCTCGCTTTGCTGCTTGCTTCTCCTCGCCAAGCCTCAAGGCTTTAGATGCAGGTGGGTGCTTGGCATACTGGGGTTGAATTCTTCAGTAGTAATATCCCCTATGGGTCCCGTTCATCAGTCTAGTAAAAAAAATCCCCAAAAATCCCCAAACATTGTTGAAACTTCTTAGGGCATAACAACGCCAGGGCTGCGACGTTTATTCCGCTTGGGGGCAGCTTCGGTCAGGTTATGACCTGCGGAACTCGAGGCCTCAACACTAGCTCAGCCTACCAAAACCGGATCCCTACAAATAAAGTCTAGGTTTAGGGCATAGGGTTTAGGTATAGACTCTACATTCAATTTCAGAATAAGAACTTCCCAAAACGTGGGTTCTGTCATTTCAATGTAGCCCTTCACTCCCCCTAAACCTTAGCCCTAAAACCCCAACCCCAACCCTAGTCCCGAAACCCTAGCCCTTCAATCCTCACTGACCAGAAGCACAGAGCTACACTCAGGTGTTGATCTGACTTGGCGGAGTTCGCCACACTATTGAGAATAAGATTCTCAGGTTCATGTAATGTAGGCGGCTTAACAGATAGACTAGGGCTTTGGAGTTTACTGTACTTCTAGTACGGAGCCCCAAAGTAGTATTGGCAAGTGTTCAGGCCCCTAAAAATACCTAAGTTCTGCAGGTGTGGGTTTTAGGGTTTAGGGGTTCGTTTCTATGCCGCTCTGGTTTTTGTGTCTCTGCTCTATGTTGGCAATCTTAGTAAGAGGAGCCGGCATCTATTAGCAGTGTCAGCGCTACTACCTTGTCGTACTGCTTTGCATGATGTTATGGCTCGAGCTGCCAAACCTGGACTTTTCTTCGATGGTGTGTTAAAATTCAGGTGCTAAAACAGATCTCTTTACAACGAAAGTGACACAGCGGTGCCGCGTCGATGTAGCTTCATCCAAACAACCACCAAACAAGAACACCGACCAAGGAAAGGCCAACAACTGCAAGATGATTACACACCCTACCTCAGCCATGTTGTGGCCCTTCACACTTCCCCTCAGCGCCCTCTGATTCTGCAGAGCCCAAGTCGAGTTTGTTCCGCCATGGTTGGTCTGCGAGATGGGCGCAGTGCTCTGACCATGCTGCTGCTGCTTCTTCCGGTACTGGGAAGATACGACCACGAGGCCAGTTTTCTGTCAGAGGTGTGGGTTTAGGGCTTGGGGTTTAGGGTTTAGGGTTTAGGTTTAGGGCTTTAGGGTTTCAGCTTAGGGGGTTTAGGGTTTCCTTTCGGGGTTTGTTTTAAACCTAGGGGTTTAAGGTTCAGGGTTGTGCAGGAAGAGGCATGTGCGTACGTATGTAGATTTACAAAGCTACTGGACCTAAAGAAGCACTTCGCGAGAGACATACCTGCAACTCCCTTTTGCCTACTGTGGTGCTAGAGGCACAGTGTTCAGAGAATCTGTCAGGAGTAACTGTTTTCGGCTCACTCCTGAACTTCTGGGGAAATATGGGAAAGAAATACACTCACGGGACAGGTTTTTAGCCGCTGGTTCTACTCAATTCCTGAATTTCTAGCAAGCCGTTGGCCACAGGCTTTGTCACAGCGTGTTGTCTTGGCAGCAGCTGAGGGTTTGCTCCAGTCCCCAACCCGACAAGACCGCTTCACCGTAGCCGCTGCACAGGTGAATGAAGCCCTTGGCCGACGTTTGAGGTCAAGAGAAGCCTGGCCATTTCTATAAGTTTCAGGGAGTTGCACCCGTGTTGTACAGGTGTGGCCAAAATGGCAATGTATCCTTTCTCATAGATCCTAATGGGTGGTTCCGGAGCATGCCGTAGAGTGTTTACTGATGTCGTTATTGCTGGCCCTGCTTCCTGCCTCAAGTTTCGGCGTGAAATTGCCAAGGAGCTGCCAGAAGGACTGCGTTTGAAGGAGGCAGGCGCTTTCCAGAAGTGAGTGATAGCTGATCAATGAGATACATCGACTTTAGTCGGTACTCACAGTGCGGACTTCGGGGGTGGTCTTTCGTGTTTTGGTATTACTCCATTGCCATGCCTGATTCTGGTATTGTCATCCGTTTTGTACCAGCATGTCGGGTTTTGCATTGTTCGTAGCGCGTCTTGGAATCATTGCCAGCCTTGCCGTTCTTAGCTCCGCTTGTTCGAGCCGGACGGTTGCAGATTCCAGAGTCCGAAGGGGCATACGTGTACACATATATATATATATATATATGTATGTATGTGTGTGCGTATGTAGCTATGTCTGCCTGTCTGTCTGTCTGTCTGTCTGTATGTATGTATGTGTGTATATTTAAATTCATATATCTATTTATATTTCGTTATAACTATATTTTAGCTCTGGCACTGGCAGCTCAGGTAGGATGATAGTTGCCACCGTTTGCCTATGCTGCTTAAACCCCTGAAGACTCCAGTCCAGCGATTCAGATTTCTGCAACAGCCGGTCCGATTCGGTGGTGTTCCACCGGGCTTGCGCATGCTTGAGCAGTTCAGCGCCGAAGTTTCAGCGCTGTCTTTTGGATAATCCTCACACATAGGACTGTTGAGCGGCGGAGCAGGAAGAATAAGCATGTTTGTTTTTTCCGCAACTACCGGGAAGTGTACCCGAAAAAGCAATGGTTGCATGAGGAGTCCTAAGGGCGCGTTGTCGCTCGCGCGTGGATGCGTGGCATCAAAGCAGGTCGACAAACCAACGTAGAGTGAAACGTTCGGTAGTGACACATCTAGTCCGGAGCCTCCCTCAAGACAGAGCCACCGAGCCACCCCGATGGGCCATGACTGGTCATTGTATCACATAGAGTCGGCCGACTTCTCCTGACACTTCCGGAGGAGCTGAACACCAGCCTTGCTTTGTACGTCTTTCCTACCTGGGACCTGTGCCTTGCTTCGCACGGATACCCGACGCGGATTTCCACGGTTCTTTCGCACGTTTACACCCCAAAGCCTATTCTAAGTATTCAGGTCTGCAGTTGTTACGGTATCATATACGCCTCGAAGCCCTATTTTAGCTAGGCAGGGCCCGCACACCAGGGCCTTTGGAATTTCAGTGGCCATTGAGGTCGCAGATCTGGGTTCGAGACTAATCGGTTGGCTTCTGAATTTCACATGGCTAGTCGCTAAAACAGGGCGTTTTTTGGGTCCCCCAAAATATTACGGCACCCTTGTAAATAGGAGCCGAAAAGGGGCCCTTAATTTAGAGAACTACCCATATAGGGGCTTTAGTGATTCGACTCGGTAGTTGGGATATTGGGAATTTCAACCATATGGGACCGTAAGGGAAAGTATCCGTAGCTGTATAGGCTTCAAAACCCATAGGCCCCGAAGTAGTTCCTTTTTGGGATTACCTCATAGGATTCTAAATATGAACCATAAAAAGGTAATAAAAAGGAACTACTTAGGGGCCTATGGGTATTTCCAAACCCAGGTTCCTTGGCTTCAGCGACCGGCACAAGAACATCCAGGGGAAGATGAGCTTGACCTTCTTCTACTATGCGGAGTCACTCAGGCAGTCGGGTTTAGGGTTGAGGGTTTAGGGAAATAAGACCAGCTAACGAGGGGCTTGCTTGCTTGCTTGGGCTCTTAAGTTGCTACATGACGCAGGGCGATAATGTTTCTCAAACTGCCAGCTTGGTACTCGGGAAAACTAACTACAGGCATTGCATTGGAAAGAGTACGGTAGCATATAGAGACCTACATATTTAATTACTAATACTACACTGGGGTTCCTCATTATAAGTGCGATATAGTATACACAACAACCCTCTCTAATTACTAAGAACCCTACATTACGATCACGGTAGTTGTTTTTTTGTTATTTCTTGTGCGGGCTCCAAAACGCCATTGTGGAAAAGGTTCCCGACTCCGGTGGGCACCTTACGATAGACCGACCAGGCAGCTGCGCTCTGTAATTGTTTTCGGGGCAGTATTACGGTTGAGGGGTTAGGGGTTTAGGGCTTCGGGTTTAGGTGGTTAGAGTTTAGGGTTTAGGGTGCGGCACCGAATCCCTAAACCCTCAACCCCAATCCCGGCAAAAAGCTCCGTATGATCCCGCTCCCAGGAGCAACCGGACAGATTCTAGAGATTTCGTCATTGCCTAGTCTAGTGTTGGATGCTTAGGTGATATAGAAGCCGAACTAATTAGTAATAGCATGACCTTGGAGCGTCTTTACAACTATACTACAATATACCACCCACACCCTACGTATTCTTTCAAAGTCCTGTACCAGTTTGCCAGTTTAAGGTTTGTGAACTTCTGCCAGCTGCCAGTAGGATTCTCTCGAACGACAGATGTCCCTTCATCATTTTGGCATGTTGCTTGTGTGGCGCTTTTGTCAATGCTAGTGTAGTGTGCTTCACCGAACCATGACCCTATGCGTGTCTGAAGAAGTAGATGCCGTCTCTTCGTGCTACATTACATGCTCGCGATTTGCAGTATACCTATAGTCTTGGATGCAGTTCCTTTTGGGGCTTCCTTTTCGGATCCTAGTTATAACCACTAAAACGAACTACAACGGAGACTATGGGCATAGAAGATTGCTTTCAATTCCTTGGCCAGGATTGTTTCCGATCCACAGCTCATTGTCACTGTTGACAACTTCGGAGACGGAACACGGCATCTTGACAAATTCGGGCTTCTGAAGACGAGGGTCCATTGTTTGAACGGTCCGAAACATACAGCTTCTATATACGATTCAGTTGGTATCAGGTTCGATCTATGGGCCACTTACTTGCTGAAACTCCCGCTTCAGTCAAGTATTGGCGCCGAGGTTCTTGCGGGCTTCGGGTTGTGAAGAGGTCAGGGCAGGTTTCGGCATCCCGCGTGTGCAAGTACATTAGCCCAGAGACTCCAATACCCCTTAATTAAGGGATATACCTTAAATTATAGTAAGATGCCTAATACGATTTAATTAAGGTACATGAAGTCAGGCATCAGGTTGCCTCTTTGCACACCTCCGAGTCCAAGCCTCTGTCCGAAGCCTTGCTCCTTCTCTTTCGTTCGATCATAACAAAATGAAATATAAGATAATAACATATAATATAATAAGATATAATTATAATATAATAAAGTATGTATTATAATAGAATATAACCTTGAACGCGGCTTAGAGGCAAGCATCCTTTGCCTCAAACTGAGCTGCAATAACCTCTCGCTCGACCCAGGGCCGTCATGTAACCCCAAACCCAATGCTTCTGCTCTAATGCTCAATCCGCAAGCCCCAACTCATGAAAGTCTTGCAGCCCAGCAGGTACCTCCAAGGAAAAATCAACCTCCTCGATGCACAGGGGTATGAGCTCTTCACAACCAGCAGCCTGTTGCCAATCTACGGTTTAGGCTTTTGGGTCTAGGGCATATAGGTGTTCACCGCGCTTTGACAGTTAAGTCCATTCTTTGCTGAAGGACCTTTTTGAGGCCTGCATCGACAGCTAATGGACTGAAGGACGGTGTTGGTCTTTGATGTTTTTTTCTTCGCCGTTTGGTTTTTCATGCAGGCAACATTTACGTTGGGTCCTTCTCGCAGCAGCAGTCGAATTTCGATCATCTCTGCTATCCTTTCGATAACAAGACCGTCAAGTTCGACATCAGTATTCAGGCACCTGGAAATTACATCTTCGATCTTGCCCTTCTGTGCCCGGAGCCGCTGCTGGCAGAGAACACAAGCTACGGTGGAGAGGAGATTGTTACCAAGTGCACCTACCCTGCAGAGGGCATGTCCTTGGGCTTCGAGTGGGGCCAATTCATTTGCGAGGCCAGGACGCATGCGGGGAGCGTTTTGTGGGAGAGTTTTCCAACTCGACGATGAACCTTGCCGAGTAATGCACCACCAGCTGGACATGCCGCGAGGGTTGGGGTGGGTGTAGGTGTGCAGCATATGTCAACAGCTTGGCGCCGCCCACGTCGACCACATGCATTTTACTCGCAACCCCCAGGCACTTTCAGGATACAAAAACCAGAGTACATGTCGCTAGTGGTGGCTAGCATGTTGCAGGCCACAGTACGAGAATTGTATGATAGTGTGATGCGTGTGTATATGTACTGTGTGATTGCTGAAACTTTTTGAGTGCATTCAGATGGTCACAGCATGGTTTCGGTTGACAAGCAACTGCACATGCCCCATTCCGCATCAGTCGGTTCGAGGTATATGGGAACTTTCTTAGCTGTATCTCGAAGCGGCCTCTGGGGAGTGAACTCGGTGCTTACATGTTTGGTCGCGAGCTTGGGTTGCTTTGTAGCCTTGTTTTGGTGGACATTGGGATGGCTTGAGCATGTGCTGTTGCTAGCCAATGTCACGACATGAGATACATTGAGTAGGCCTGCGCAACATTTACTAGTCCCCGAACAGTCAGAAACTTGGGACGTCCAGGGGTCGGAGGCCCAATCCACTAGCATCAGGCTTCAAACGGCCAAGACAGTGAGATGGAGAGATAAGGAGAGTTCCGAATTTCCCCGAAGGGTCAAACGCCCGAAAGTCTGCGGACAAAAAGCTGACTTGATAGAAAGCTGAGAAGAGCTTGACATCGCCAGGCGAAAGAAGCTCAGAAGATCCAGTGCTCGATGACCGGAGTCCGGGAATGGTTCAGCATCTTCAAGGCAAGAGGCTTTGGCTTAGGGCTTCGGGCATCGAAGCTGTGAGCTTCGAGGTCGAAGGGCAGGGTCTGCAACATGTGATGATCTTGTAAGCATTACATCGTGTTCCGGTTCTGGTATACCGTTCTCGAAAGCATTGCGGCGGGTTGACTGTCCATGCATGCAACTCATTGCTTGCCCGAGGTGTGTATGTGACTGTATGTGACCTATACCGCCTAGGGAGAACATGCGTCTCTCCTCAAGCTGACTTCCAGGGCTCCCACGAACAGATTGTCACACACGTAACGTGAGTTCATGAAGCAAGTTTTCTTCTCTGAAAGCTGAGGTTGGTCGAGGTCAAAGCTCTTGCCTATCCGTTTGACTTGCACATGACAAGCGTGGGGACGCCCTCAAACAAGTGAAGTTAATCCTATCCCCCAAATATTAAACCAACAGATATTCGGAAAGTGTTTTTATTATTAGGGTGCATTTTTATCTCTACTGTCAGATTTTGTACACTTACGGCCGCTCCGCACAGGCAGGCTCAACGACGGCCTGTGAAACCTGACTTAGTCGTTTCAGACAGACAGGCAGTCTGGCCTGCAGATTTAGCAGAGTGTGAGGCAGGCTTCGACAGCCACGCTCACAGACCGAGCTGCAG
>CAJNJA010023075.1:0-18476 GCA_905231915.1 Symbiodinium necroappetens | reverse complement strand
CTCAACCTTTAACCCTAACCCCCCCCCCCAATTCAGAATAGTTTTAAAGGGCAGGGATGATTTCGGCAGGATTCGGCCTGCAAATCGTCGAAATCGCATTTGCGCAGACGATAGACGGCATCGTCAGTATATGCATGAGTGTTTGCATCTTGAGCATCATCGTCCATTCCCGAGTCATCATCATCATCATCATCCACAATAACACCATGGTCATGGAACGTATGGCTGCCTTTTCATCAAACTCATGTCGAAACTGCTCCCCCACTCCCTAGCAATTTTCGAGCCTGTATGTGTCAGGCGGCTCGCCGGGGGTGCGGGCAGTCCCGAAATTGCTACGCATGCAGTCGTGCCAAATTTGACGATAATGGTCACGCAGATTTGGCTTTAATTGTTCGATAACGGTGATTATGAGGACGCGAAGGATAAGGAAGAAGCAGAGTCAACAACTTGCACGGCCGAACTCCCGCTCTGGACATCGCCATATAGTGCCGATCCGCGTCGCGAGGGTGCGGGGCGAGGGCTGGTAGCTTCAGTAGACCTCGCTCGTTTGAAATCCTGGTTCCCACATGCGCAGGACGTGTACGCGCATCAGTTTCAGACCAACACCGCGGATTCAGAGAATGATTTTAACACCTAAGCGCTCGAGTCTCAAGCGGTCAGGGCTATTTCTGGCCGTCCTTCACCTTCAGCGCAATGGGCTTCATCTCCTTCACACTAAGTGTGAAGATGTCGATGCCCAGAGCCAGCCCAGCAGGATTTGAAAAGGTCTTCGGGATTAGGGTTAGGATGATTAGGGTTGAAAGGGTTCAGGGTTGAGGTACAAGCTGTAAACACACTTCCAGGACAGCTGCCTGCAGTGTTGGAAATTTGCCCTACGATCGTATTGTTGTGGCTCTTGGAATTTCCAATCGACTTGGCGCCTTGCTTCACTCGCCTCGCAGCTACAAACGCACCCAGGGTGGCTCCTTAATTCCTTCGAGCTACAGTAGAACCTGCCAAATCCCCATTCTAAGCAGGAAGACCCCAAACATTACATTAGAGGAAGCGCACTGGAGTCTCATGGCAAAACGGGTCTTCACCCGTGTACAGGTAAGCCATGAGATCCGGATGCCAGGTCGCGACTACGATGCTTGCGCTGATTTCCTTGACGAATCTGCGGAATGCCCTGGTCGAACTACTACCTGCCTCGGGCGAAACAAGTTGGATGGAGGAGGGGCAGGCTAGTGTAGAAGCCATATACTTAGGGCTTCGGGTTGTGGGATATTCCCATAATCATTTCACTATATGGTATTGTGCTCCCCGGCTCGATTGCCAAATAGCCTGAGTTGTGTTTGACAGCACCAGGTGCGTGAAGGTTTCAAACTGTGGGCTGTGTGAGTGTGTGTGTGTCTTTGTGTTTGTGTTTGTGTTATTGCTAGGCTAATGAAGGAAAGGACGTCGCAAGCTCTGGCAGCATACCGCCTGGCAGCTTTGAGAATAGATACCGGTTTCATCATCACAACAGCGCCGACTTGATTGTGACACCGGACAAAGTTTGACTTTCACCTCACGGTGTAAGCATGCGTCTCGTGTGAGACTGTGCTTCAGCGTGTCCAAGCTGACAGATAGTGATTGTTGCAAGCAAAGAACTAATGATAACTAATGCCTAACATGCTCTGCCTGTGGACAAAGTATTACAGCTGTGAAGTGGCCGTCCCGGTTCCCGTTGCAGGAGTACTTTCTGCTTGCTATGACCTTCATGCTTCTGAACTTGTGCGGACATGCGATCTCCTTTTACTTGGATGCTCTCGGCAAGACGACTTTGCAGCAGATGGCCAACAGGATCAATTTATTTGGCCACTTCGTCCGCATCCGAGAATTGTGTCCTTGACATACAAGGCTCACTCCTAAACCCATAAGTTCTCACTGCTACAAGCTTTTTGGGTCTGGAGCTTTCGAGCCGTATTGCCAGTAGGCTTACAAAAAAAGCGCGTGGCTACAACACAGTGACGGCGAAGAAGTGACTACCCAACCCCTCTGTTTGGAAATTTGCAAATATTCTATGACATGCCCCATTTTCCGGATCTCTTTAGTTGTCCCCACCCCTCCAATATCCCTTGATCTACGCCAGCTGACCTGGCCAAGCTGCGAAGTCTCGAGCCTGACTTGGCCATCTGCGTTTGCATTGGTTTCCATCTATCTCAGGAATGGTATCTATAGCAAACCTGGTCGTTTTAGCACGCCTACATGAACGTAACTGTCCTCTCGTCGACCGTCACTTGGCACGCAATAATTTCAGGGTCTCATCGTAAGCCCTAAGCGATCATCGTGCAACATTGTCCCCACCAGGCAGTTTGGAGCGATGTATTTACAGGCAGGATCTTACACGGTGATATCACTCCTGTTTAACATTCTTCTCACTACCACCATCAAGATTGATTGTGTTGCTTTTTTTAATGTGCAGAGTCACACCGACACACGGAAAGCCATGTCGTTGCAATACATGCATGCAGACGCATGTGTACTGGGCAGCCGTCGTTCCGAGTGGACATTTCCCTTCGGAGCAGCGGCTCGTTTAAACTTCTTGGGCTGTCACTGGTTAATTGCTGCTATCCAGAGGCCAAGGTTGGGTCCAGATGATGCTGCAGGCGCGTAAAGGCAGAGACACTGCACCAAAGTTCAAAGCCAGCAACTGGCACGTGCATGCTGGACCGACAGACCGCTGAACTGCAAACTGTAAAAGCCCAACTTCGCCGAAGAAGGAAGCGGTTTTTGCACACTTGGCATAGGCCGAAGTGCGATGGTTTCGGGCTGAGGGTCCTTGTGAGCTTGTGTCGACTTTCTGCATCGCTGGCAAGCTCCAGGCACTCTCAGCACAACTTTGGTGGTGCTCTCCAGTCTCATTGTCATCTTCGTATTTGCCGCCATTGCGTGGTGTTACCGGGTGCCCAGCTCATGATAGCTTTATGTGCAGGTTTGACTTGTTGTGTGGGCAAAGGCCCCTGCCCTTGGCTGGGAGCTTGAAGGTTTACCGTAGATTCCGGAATGAGGGTGATGACACGAGCAGGCTGGTCTTGAATCCAACACGCTGAAACCATGTGATCGCGATGATCTTGCACAGGGGAGTGCCGATGCAGATGGCGGTCATGCTACTGACGAAGATGAACATATTGCCGATGTGGCTGTAGACAGCTGTTGCTGATGACGGCGCTGAAACGATATTTGTCATGATCATGGTGTGGAAGGAGAAGATGATGATCATCAGGCTTTTATGATGGTGATGATGATGACAGTGATGGTGACGATGACGATGATGTTGCTGTTGATGAAGATGATGACTGATTAAGATGATTATGATGCTGTCTTTGCAACACTGTTGCTGATGACGATGCTCATAATGACGATGGTTTAGGTGATGACGGTGATGAGGAAGAGGGCAAGCACGTTGGTGGTAATGGTGATGGCAATGTAGCTGTAGCTGCTGATGATGGTGATGTCCCGGAAAGATGGAGAGCTTTCAGACTCTGAAGACGACAGCGCGAAGTTAACGTCTCCGTTAAAGTGATGCTGAGAATACGCTGGCAGTCATGATGCTCTTGGTGCAAACATGTCGGTTGCGCTGTTTTGATTGGGACGGTGGCCGTAGCGGCGGTGATGGTAATCGTATTGTTTATTGGGATGACAATAATGATTAGGTATGTCGCTGTTCATAGTTCAGGGTGTGGTTTCTGAGATAAGGAAGCTGGCGACGACGCTGCATACGATGCTGGTGGCGTTCTAGATGAGCCACATAATGCGATGATGTTGCTCTTGATTCGTCTATCTTACTCGTACACGTGTAGTTAGTGTAGTTCTGGTGCAGATGCCTTTTGAGGATCTTATGATATTGTAGGCATTTCTACATAGGATGACGGGAGTGCAAAAGGTAGTATGCTTGACACCGAGCCCATAGACCACAAGTTTCGCAAATTGTGTGGAACCGATAGGTTTCTCACTGTTCAACGAAGTGTTGTTATGTGCTTTTGGCGTCGAGATGTGGCATCACATGAAGAACCTCCGGCAATTGAAGCAGTAATTATCACAAAAGTAAACCTGCGAGGAGTTTGAAACTTACTCTAGGTAGTGTCTATTGTTTGCACTGGTTCTGCTTCGGCTTGTCTTGATCAGTTGGATACTAACCGCATCATGGCGACCGTTCCAGACGCAGTCGTGATCACCACTATGATGTGCGTGTGTTGTACGCTTCCCTTTCTGTTGCGGTACTTGTTGAAGTGAATTGTGTCAGTGTTTTTTGGTTAACCCTTACGCATTCCTACCATTGTAAGTTTTGTTGGACACTCAGCAAATGACAAACTTTTTAAATCCTAGTTCTGCGATTCGGTTGTTAGGATGCTGAGTTCTTACAACCCCTCAAGCAGCTACCGCGCCAGGATTCTTTCCGAGAGGTGAGCCAGATCATCTCGCAGAGGATGGCAACGCGTGTGGTGCCCGTTTACAAGGAGACGGATGACATCGGTGATGACTCTGGGAAGGACGTCGACTAGACTTGGTACCCTGCTTGTGTCACCTTGGAGAAGCAGCTCCTCGTACCCTGAGCTTGCAAAATGTGGTGGAGATGGAAAAATTCGGTTTTGGCATCAGGGTTGGGGTTTGAGACGTTTTGGGATTTGGGTTTCAGGGTTTAGGGTTCAGAGCGATGTCGGCGAGGGAATCTTGGGTTTTGGGGTTGTCGGGTGTGGGTGCCTGTTAAAGGCACGATCTGAAGCGAAACTTGAGATGAAGGCATCGAGAGCTCCCAATTGGTTTTTAAATCTTGGGGCCCAGTCCAAACAAATGCTCATCCTGTGGTGGCCGGGAGTGAGCATTGCTTCAAGCTTGCCGGAAATGAGCTCATATTGTAGCAAGAGGAAACCTTGACCAGCAGCTTGACAACAAAACCCTAAAACCTACTCCCTAAACCCTAAACGGGCCTAAACTATAAACCCTGTGTAAAGTCTAAACCCTAAACCTTAAACCCTAAACCCCAACAAGGCTTTGGACGCAGTCTCAACATTCCGATCCCCCCCGAACCATAGACCCTGTGACATTAGTTTATACTGTGCTATATTTTGTTCTATTGCAGGAAATATACCCTGTGACATTGTTTTATACTATACTATATTCGATGCTATTACACGAAAATGATTTAGTGTACTATCAGACATCATTAGCTCCTGCATTCCTTCCTAAACCCTAAACCCTAACCCCTTAAGGGGTTTAGCGTCGGCCTGTCAGATCCACCCTGCGCCCTGGGCGGCGAGAGCCTGAATCAGAAGATTCTTCGGCCCGTAGATCGGATCCACGGCTACATGGTTCCGGGTTGAGGGTTTATAGGGTTGAGGATAGAGGGTTCAGGCTTTAGGGTTTGGGGTTCAGGGTTGAGGGTTCAGGGTCTAGGGTTCAGGGTTTAGGGTTGAGGGTTTAGGGTTCAGGGTCTAGGGTCTAGGGTTCAGGGTTTAGGGTTCAGGGTTGAGGGTTCAGGGTTGAGGGTTCAGGGTTGAGGGTTCAGGGTTGAGGACATAGGGTTCAGGGTGTAGGGTGCATGGTGGGCTTCACTCGTGGTGGCATAGTGGCATAGTGATGGGGACGGAGGTGATGGGGTTAATGATCTTACAATCGACGGAGAGACAGCTGGCGAATGACGACGAGATGGTGCAGATGCTGGCAGATGATGACGCTGATGTTGATATTGAGAACAAGGTGGCACCTGTAGTGCTTGCAAAGGTTCTGCCAGCGGAGATGATGATGCGGTGAACTTTATGACCTGTTACGGCTTTCTTGATGATTGATAATGCTGTCATCATGATGGTGCCAGTCAGGATTAACTTGACGATATGTACGTCCTCCTGCTATTCCTACAGGATTCCGGCTACTCTGCAACTGGCTAAATCTCCTGTGCGAGTCACTAATATCTCCACCCCCTCATCCCCCTCCCAGATCACACCCGCCCCCTCTCCACGGCCCGAAGCGAATTAACCTGCCAAGGCTGCTTTAGGTCTCAAACCCTGCATTGGGCCAAACCCCTATGCCAAAGACAATGAAGCCTGAAGACGACCAAGCATTTCAATGCTTTGACTCGAAGCTTCAGTTTTCGAAGCTCTAAACCCTAAACCTTAAGCATTGAACAAGGCTTATAGCTTGCCTCTCGCAATTCTCGAGAGCCAGCAGCGAAGTCCAAGTGGTTTGCAACCAAGGTGCGGGATGCTTCGGTCTAGGGCTTCGGAACGGTTTAGGGTTTAGGTTGAGCTGGACTGTGTCGGAGCTCGTGCCATGAACGGGTCTGTTGAGCCCCGGACTGTCTGCATGGGACTAGTTCTGGGTGCATGCATGTATGATGGATGGGTGGACGGGCGGACGGACGGACGGACGGATGGATCGTAAGCAATAGCAAGGATGTATGTAGGTATGTATGTATGTATGTACGTTTGTACATATGTACATACGTACATACGTACATACGTACATACGTACATACATACATACATACATACGCGCAGAGCACGCCAACTTGTTGTCTGAAGCACAGATCTTTGCAATGCTGTTTTAGAGCCTGGCTAGGACTAGGATGTGTTGGCTTCATTGACGATCTATTTATCTTGTCAGATGGCCCGTCGCCAGCAAATGACGACGTCGGGAGGCACAAGGATGCTGCTCGGTTTGGAAATGTTGCCCCGTGACCGGCAGGGGCTTTGGCAGGGCGTGGGCCTTAGAGTTTCATGCAGCTGAACTCACAAAGCACCACGCTGAATTGAATCCTGAAGCTATGGGGTCCTTTTGCAAGGAACACCTGCGGCCATGGTCCTATCGAGTTTGCTGCTTCCGGATAAGTAAGAGTACTTCCACTCTGTGGCCGCCCTCGGACTTATTATTATTCGGGTGGGACCTTGAGACATCAGAGTCATTCATTCAAACTCCTGGAAATAAACACAGTGACAGTGCCTTGCGAATTAACCCAAGTTTCTACCTCATTTCTCTCGATGCCTCATTCATGTAGCACGCCAGTTGACCAAGCTTGGGGGTCCTTGGCTCCATGCGTCCTTGCGGTTCCAACACGGCGAATACGGCCTGGGAGGAGATGTTTTTGGTGTATGGATTCCACAGCCCATCATCGGGATCGAGTAACTTGCAGACAGTGGTGTTGGCAGCTAAGTACATGTGTGTCGCTCGCTGACTTGAGGCTAGTGCAGATGTTGAAGAAGGAAAGCAAGGACCAAGATGTGATGATCAGGGCTCCGTTTGTTAATTTGGGTTCGAACTTTGCACCACTGATGCCCCTTCAAGACCGTGCCTGCGCATATGCTCGTTTGAAGTGCGAAGAAGGCAGAGCCGTGCAGCCGGGTCCAACAGTGCCGTGCTGTAGTAAACGAGTTGTTAATCTTTCAGCACCAGCGTCCGTCGTCGCGTGTGAGGAGGTGGCAACTGTGTGACTGCTGCTGAGACCAGAGTCCGCGGAAGATTGCAGCTGGCGTACATGATTGTGGGGGCTGCCATAATCATTACCAGTGCCTGAGCTAAATGATGTGATGAAGTCCCCGTGGCTGGCAACCCTTTTTCTTGAAGTTTACTTGCTATTTGGGTTTGATGCTGGAGGCTTGATTCGTTAAGGTTTTTGGGCTTCAAAGAGGCATGCTGACAAGTCCTGGCAAGTTTCAAGTTTCAACATTTGCTTGGCTTCAGCTCCTCCAGAAGCTACCCGATTTGCGCATAGACCGGGTCATTCAAGCAGCCTGCTGCCATATCCCTCAACTGCTAACCCCTAATTAAACTCTTTAATATGGTGCATGTGAGAGCATGCAGCGCACCCTTCAGATCCCTTCGGTCTTCTTTAATGATGGTTGGCCGAGTTTCGACGAGGCTACTACTTCCATTTCTTCGCTGCCTCCACGGACGGTGGTAGCCCTACCGTGCTGAGCTGCCGGTCTGCGTTCCTCCGGTACAACACCGACTTTGGAGGCCTTGAGGACGTCGGCTTCATCGTCTCAGATGTTTGCTTTTCCTAAACCCCCTGCCAGGAAGCCAATGCGGCCTCTGGGGCAGAGAGCCGGTGCCTCAGGTGTCGTAGGCTTCAGACTTCAGCAGTGGCTCTGATCACCTGGTTCCGGTGGACATATTGGAGTTCCGAGCCGAAATGCTAGAGCCACAAATCCTGCAGCTGCTGGCGCTTTGAGGATTGTTGTTCCACACTGTTCAGCTTCTGATGATGCTACGAACTGCGCTCCCCAACTCTGAAAGAAGAATATTTGTGGCGCTGAAGTTACGATGAATCATGAAAACAGTGCCAACTGCATTTTGAGAACTTAGTACTCGCCGTTGTCTTCTTGGCAATAGAAAAAGAAAAATGAAGATCACATTTCTCACATTTGGAACACTGGATGCGCGCCAATTTGAAGGGAGATCAGTTAAACACAATAACAAGGTCGGCTTGCTTGATGATAGCAGCCAGAACGCAACAAAACACGACAGCCACTGTCGCGGTGACAGGTAGAGTTGCACGAGCCATAGCAGTTTGAGAGAAACTGGCTAGGTTGTTATAGTCTGAGACAGGAGCAAGCATAGAATTTTTCAAAGCAAGTACTACTCTAATAAACCTATGCAGCAACTTCGAGGTGCAGCCCAAGTGGTCGCTGGATACCCATGCGATGCAATGGGCTTTGTGGTCATGGCTTGTGCCTTTGATGCTGTTCATTGCACTCAAAGCTCCCGCACTGGCCATGTCCCGGCATATCGTAAGGGTGCAGAATCATGCTACCAGGTTCCAGTTTGCTTGTCGGCATCATCTTGGACAGACCCCATGTCCAAGCCGACCGTAAAGCCGCCGAGGTACCGAAGTAGAGCGGGCATTAGACCGCGACAGGTCCTGCGGTAAACTGTAGAGCATGTGCCCTATGCTAACGCACACCGGCGAGTTCTAGTGCTGAAGACCTGTGAACATTCGATGTTTGAGCGTCACGTCCAGCAACCACGCACGCAGTTCTGCTTCAAACTGTGCAAGCTGGTCAATGTAGAAAGTAGCAAGTATCTTGGAACTTCCAACCCAAGTTGAAGTCCAACTTGTGAAGCAAGAAAAGAGAGACATGGTAGCAAGCAGCATCATTTCCGACAAAACCTTCATAAACCTTGATCACTCTTGCCACGGAAGCCTGTAATATAGGGGCTTTAATTACCAATACTATTTTGGGGTTCCTTATTATTAGTACAGTATTATGTACCCCAAAACCCTATTCTAATTATTAAAGCCCTACAGTATGCTTGTCTCCGAGAGAAATCAACCAAAAGCCGAGGCACAGTCCGACTGACTCCAGCCGCTGGGACATGCTTCCAGCAAGAACGGCGCCTATATACTTACCAATATCATTTTGGGGGTTACCCCAAAGCCCGTTGCTAAATAATTAGGCCACTATAGTAACAACGCGAAATGGGTCTTTCTTTGGCTAGATGCGGCCAGCGAAACTTAGTAATAGCAGTCAGACACTATGGCAATGTCATTGTTTTGCGATCATTGTCGTGGTCGGCATGGTAGTAGCATTTTGCTGTCGGTTACCAGCAGCAATGAGTTATTATCGATGAGATGTAATTTTGCAACATCTGGGTGTCATTAGTAGGAGCACTATGTTGTGATGGCAGCAATTTGAGTGACATGTAGAGGGGTGCTGGCTGCTAGCAGTGGCAAAATATCTGTGGCAGTAGCAGCAGTACTCGTCGTCGTCGCCGTGGTCGTATTGTCGAAATTGTAGCAGAAGTCATCGTCGTAGTAGGGTTGTGTTTGGGTGTTCGGTTGTCTGACAAGCACAAGTGCCGCGACTCGGGCACGACGGCCCGTATCTCATGAGAATCGGTCCGTCCTCCTGTCCCGAGTTTCAGATGCATTCTGTAAGATTACGAAGATGTCGAACCTCCGATGGACTTCGAACAAGCCCAGATCAATGCAGACTCGCCACTGCTGTGAAAGCAGATGAACAAGCACGCTCTCGGATGTCGGTTTCTTCGAGTGGCGTGTATGGTTTGGAAAGCTGGGTTTCTCAGGTCAGGTTGAGGTCGATCAGCACAATACCTTGGCAGTCGTTGCAGGCCTGCCCGCTTGGGAGTCTCGAACTAGAGCCCTGCAGCCTCTCCAACCGCACGCTGTCATGCCCGAAGCTGGCTGGACAGGGATGTCGGAGGATGACTGCAAGTGAGCAAGAACTGGTGCTCCGCGGGTAAGCGGCCCCGAAATCGCTGAGCTAGTGGGCAGAGGCGCCTCATCAAGCATCCGCTTGCTCTGCCTGCAGAAGCCCGTGAAGAAACAGGGTCTGCCCAGCACGCTCACCAAGATTCAAGTCGATTTCTTGCCCGCATCAAGCCCTTCGCGCTTTGGAGCGCTTCATCCCCAAAGCATTGCGCTTCAACGCCGATGCAGCACCTAGAGTAATGAATCATCGGTCCCGCGGATCCGAGGAGTCATTGGCAGTGGCCCTTATAGAGCTGACTCGCGCATCTGCATTGCTGCCTGGCCACTGGTCCCGGTTTATCGTTCAGTTACGTGTTTCCGGCTTGCCGGCTTGGCTTGGAAACTCGTGACTACTGAAGGTCTCTGAAACTTTGGATTTCCCACTGATTGAACATGTGCAGAGGGTTTCAACTCCTTAAACACAAAAACTAGCCGTTCGTTAGTCGAATCAAACACGACGGTTGCATTCTAGCCGGGGATGCCCGTCGCACCACGAAGCCTACATTCTCACGAGCACTAGTGCTACATAGTGTTTGACTTTGAATTTACCGTACTAAAGGCTTGTCAGTGTGTTGCTGTTGCCATTTGCATGGTGCACAATATCCAGTTCCAACCTAGTTTGGTTATGGTTCGAAAGTTTGCTAGCTCAGCCGTTCCTAAAATCATTTCAGGATAGTGTTGGTGCAGTATTTCTGGCCCCTCCTACCACACACAAATTCCTTATGATCTTCTGTGTTGTCACCGTCGTAGCGCTTCTCATCCTCATCATTGGACATTTTTAGGTCATATCGCCACCATCTTCATCGTTCTTACTATCATCGTCCTCGCCACTGCCACCACCACCACCGCCCCGCCACCGCCACCGCCACCGCCACCGCCGCCAAACCACCACCACCACCACCACCACCACTACAACCACCACCACCGCCGCCACCACCAGCTCCTATCATCACAGCCTCCACCCTCATCACATCCCACGACCATCATCATGATACGTTTCTTCATCCAGTCGTGCCCAGGCACGCCGGTGTCATTGGTTGGGGTGGTGGCTGTTTCGAAGTAAAGTATCTTGGCCGCAGCTCAGAAACTCGATCTCACCAAGGTTCGCTTTGTTTGTTGGATTGTGACCGAATTTCGGCGAAGAGTTTTGTGAGCTAGACCCATGGTCTTGGCAAGCTGGTAGAAGAGGTTTCAATCAAATCGAAACGTTGGTTTCGTCCTGGTGCTGGCGAAGGCAACTGTCTGTATGCAAAAGGTTCATGAACCCAGTTGGACTTTGCACAACTTGAAACCATTCAAGCGGCTTTAAGGCCTTCCAGTAGGGGAAGTGGTTCAATCATGAGTCCATTCTGCAAGAGTTGCGTGCAGTTGTGCTCTGCATTCCACGCCCAGGCTCCTGGCAAAACATCACTGTCCTAGAGATTTAGACGTAGACCAATCTTGCGATGTTCAGGGGCACCCAACCGAATTCGTCAGCCGTCCCCATAGATTGAGGATAGGCAGCGGGGCCGCTGAGTTCGAAGCGAGCCAACGACATGGCGTCGTTACTTGGATGTGCTGCAGGTTTAGCGTCAAAATCGTTGAACCAATCTTGTTCATGTGTATGCACCTGTATCTGTGTATATATATATATATGTATCTATATCTGTATTGTGTATATAGATACGTATACATATGAATGAGCATATTTGTGTGTATCTGGTTATGTATATATGTATGTGTATGTGCAGGAATCTGTATGTGTCTATGTATCTGCATCTGCATCTGGATATGTATATGTATACGTATATGTGTATGTCTATGCATATATGTAACGTATGCACGTACGTGCGCATGCATGTATGTCTAGATGTATGTCTGTATGCTCTCTAGGGAGGGAGGGAGGGAGGGAGGGAGGGAGGGAGGGAGGGACAGAGAGAGCGAGAGAGAGAGAGAGAGACAGGGAGGGAGAGAGAATGGATACGTATGCCATGTGTATGTTGAGCTTTGATTCGCAAGAGCGCACAAGCATGAACGCAGAGGTGTGTCATGTAATTAAGACCCACGCCTCCTTCAGGCTGAATAGCTTCCGGTTTAATGTTCGCAGTTCATTGTTTGCTTGGGTTGCTGCTCCCACGCTAGCCACGAACACTGAATCGAATAACCCCAAACGTGCAAATTTTCAACTAGATGATCCAGTACTGCATTCCACATTCTCGTCGGTGCTGTTCTCTCTCTTCTCTCTCTCTCTCTCTCTCTCTTTCTCTCTCCTCACCCACTCTGTCTCTGGTTTGCTGTGTCTTTCTAATTGTCCCGTTTTGTTGTTGTTCTCTCTCTCTCTCTCTCCCTCCCTCCCTCTCTGCCGCTTTCCCCTCACCTTCAATAAAAGTTTGTCCCCACACAGCTCATTTCGCAATTTCTTGCACAGTTTAATTGAGTGATGCAGCAGTGCCGATGCTGCAGAAACGTTTTCGCTTTTCAGGCTGCTACTAGCACTGCTGCTAAACCCTAAATCCTACACCCTAAACCCCAATACCTCTGCCTCATGCTTCCACCTGAAGAACTGCACCTTCGACCTTCGAAACCCCTCCACCATGTGGTCCATGTCATTCCCAGGACAGTCTCGCTTTCGACTCCTGGTATCCCTTCAGCATGGAGTTCCGTCCGGCTGCAGGCCACTCGGGATGAACTCAGAGACTTCATTTTCTACCCCGGAATCAGGTCCTGCTGCTGTCGGGCTTTATCTTCAGCCCCGAACCCTAATTACCCTAAACGCCCTGCCCTAAACCCCAAACCCTGAACCCTAAACCCTAAACCCTAAACCCTACCCTAAGCACTGAGACGACAACCTAGGTTCTCAGAACTGCGGCTACGAGACCACGCCTGCACTGCTGGCACTGAACGCTCTCCTTGTCGTTTCCTGGGCTCCAAGGGCTGAGATTCCGTGATCCGTAGAGTCGTAACGCGGGGTCTTAGTCTAAAGAACGACCAACACTATGTTGGGGGCTCCTTATGATATGTATGGTATAATATATACCCAAAACCCTGTTCTAGGTATTAAGGCTCCTATATTAATGTTATAATTATACTATAAAGGAACCCAAAACCTCATTCATTCTATTCATTAAGGCCCCTATAGTCTATAGACGGGGCCGGGGCTTCGTATGTCATTCAGAAGCCTTAGGCAAGCTTCCCTAGTAGTAGAGTAGGTAACCTTTAGCTTTATTGGGAGTACTATAATTCTTACAAAGTCTCAATATACTCCCACATGGAAACCTTCAATTCCTCAGGATACTGGACAAGTAGGCTTCGGCACAGGCCGAAACTTGGGTCAACTGTCTTCGGAAGTATCAGGTGGGCTTTCAAGGCCTCCCGAGCCACTTTGCATGTTCGTGGCTCAACCTTGCTGGCCTTGTGCAAAAGCATGTCCCACTGTTGATGATAGAAATCCTGCATTACTTTGAGGACCCTAAACTATGGGAATTGTGGTATATTCCTTACTATGGGTATTTATATCATCAACCGTATGTCCGTACGAGTCGACACTTTGGAGCAGCCTGCTTGCACTCAATGATGGTTTGCCACAGAGGGGAGACAGACAGCATTCGCCCATCACTCTTCACCTGCCATAGGAATCATTGACTGTTTGCTTCTAATCTAGGCTCCCGACACGACGTCGCAAGCACTTGCCTGCGTCACATGGACAATTTCTGAGCCGCTTGAGCTCGTGTCTGCCTTGCTGTGGTAGAAGGATGTGTCTTCGAGTTCTGGGGTAATTATTACTCAAAGGGTGGATCACCCTCGTTTGCCCCAGTTTGTCTTCGAGCAAGGTTGGGAAACCACGGCAGGGCCGATACTTTCGCATGTCAGCATTGTTCAGCAGCTACCGTTAGGATGATATGCGGAGCAAAAAAGTAGCACGATGTTTCTGCGCGGAAAAAATTGTCGATATTTACAGGGAACTGTAACGGGCATGAATGCCCTGGCCAATGGATGGCTTGGTAGCATGGACGTTGTCATGGACGCTATCGTGGTTGGGCATGGATGCACTGGCCAATGGATGGATTGGTAGCATGGACGTTATCATGGTTTGGGCACGATGCAGACCTGAGCGACAGAGAAAGCGGGGCAAACGAGTACCTGACATATGAGTGACAAAACCGCAGACCCATCCTAGACCCATGTTTCTTGTTCCTCAGGGTCTGCAAGTCTCGACTCTACTGCCCTTCCATCCGAAGCTAGGCAATCTTTCCGGGCGATTCCTGGCTTTCTAGCCTCGTAGTTTTGATCTGATTCCCTTACAAGCGCTGCAAACTCCTAACGTGACTATGACTCACTTCCCTGGTCTCCATGGCTGCTCATCCCAAGTCAAGGCTGGTTTCCTTTGGCTTCGTCCACCAAAGCGGGTTTTCTTCTGGACCATGATCACAACCTTCTGGTGGTACTGCTGCTGTGCTGCGAACAGGTCCGGGTGCTTTGGGACTCCAGCTTACATCGGAGGCTTCTGAACAGAGAGGTTTGGAGGGCGTGGACTCAGGCCCGAACGCGAGCTAGTGTTTGGAAGCTCTTTGGTGCCGCTGAGGTGGGCTCATCAGCCCAATGGGATACAGGCCACTCTGCCGAACCGTGTCTTGGGGGGTCTTTGGTTGAATTCAGGCGAATGTAGGTGGAGGGGCCGGGTCTTCTCGACCCAGCCGTTCCTGGGATAGGTTCAGTGCCACATACTGCAGGGTTTGGCAGTGGTCATGCATTCTTGAGCTTCGTGGACCTTATGTGTGCATGTACTTGTTGCATAGCGTGTCTTATCCGAAACTTCGGTTCCTGCCCTGACTGGCTGATGCCGCCGTTGCAGAGCATTATGTTACGGCACCCAATTTCCGCATGCTTGGGATCCTTGGTTGTAGTTGTGCTGGCCATGACGAAGTCCGATCTGCTTGTTCTAGGAACGAAACTGGGATACGGACACGGTAGGCGTGTGACGGGAAAGCGATGAAGAAAGCCTATGAATAGCAATCCCCATTCCGTGGTAGGGAGGTGTGAATTATTCCCCGAGGGCAGCCCTATAAACCCTAAACTCCTACCTTGGCTCAGGTCTGTGGACACGTGCTTCCAGTATATGGGCCGCTTTGCTTACTTCGCCGGAAGCTCAGAAACTCCAAAGCCCCCGAAACTAACGTGGGAGTTTCCGAGAATTAGGGGTACCTTATCTTGGGGTCCTTTATAATAAGGATCCTACTAGTCCTACTATTTAGGGTACTATATCAGGGTCCCCTAGTTTCGGAAACCCCCATGTAGGGACTTTGAATAGCTCCCAATACCATATTGGTGGCTAGTATAATATGCCCCAAAGCCCGAATCTAATTATTAAGGCCATTACAGTGTAAGCTAGAAATTGGGGGGAAATTTGCGCCTCGCCTCAGGGAACCTTGCAAACCTGCCCCGAGCCCCGGTAAGGTTTCAATCTTGAGTCGATTCTTTCCCATGAGGTTCATCCAGATGCGAAGTCCCGCGTTCCCAGGCATTTTCTGTTGTTCCTTCCTATAAGGGTTTATAAGGGTTTAGGGTTTAGGGTTTAATGCCCATCCCCGGGCTTTGCAAAGGGCCTTGAGTCTTGGACCCTGGATACAGAGATTGACTGCGTGAGCAAAGCTTGACATATGGTAGTCTGTTGTTTAGGTCGTCGTTTGCTAGGTTTTCCAAAACCATTGAACCAAAGCCTCCAATTCCCGAATCCTGCGTGTGCGGGAGATGGATATAGGCAGTACTGAGGCCTGAACAACGGGCAACACTGCTTGTTTACGATAGCCGAATATACAAGAAGAAAAAATGTAGACCAAAACCGTATTGCAATGAAGGCCCCCGTCTGATAGGCGCCGGGAGCGAGAGTGCGACGCCATCTTCGCATGTCCGAGGTCTTCGGTGCCGAAGTTCTTTTGTGGCAGATCGGAAATGCAAAATGCACCTTTCCGGATACTGCAGCTGGGCATGTGCTCGATGTAATTCTCATAGAATCTTGGTCCAATTTGATTAAAGTTTAGGGATTTCAGGGAGGTTCGCGGAGCCCTATCTTACCCTGTAATCAGTCTGCCTAGTGCACGCAGGGGCGCGCAAAGCACATCACACGCAGAGGGGCTCCAGGCTTTTGCGAGATACTCTCGGACAACAGCGTGAGAACACCCGAAGCCTCACTTCGCTTCACACTCGAAGAGTTAAGCTCACTTACAGCTTGGTCAGAGCTCAGCTGACGATTTAGGGTTGAGGATTTGAGTCTTCGAGGTTCGGGATGTAGAGAATCGAAATCCTCTTCTTCTCACTTGTCCACGATGTGTCGAACCACTTGAGGGACTTCACCTCAGCGTCATAACGTTAGCGTCAAGAGGTCGGCATGGTGGGCAGGTTCACCGGGGCCTCCAATTTCTCAAATCAGTACATCCCGGCCACAGTCGGAAAGATTAGAGCAATCCAGGAGATGTTGCCTCTCTTGGCTACTTTACATTGGCACTTGCTCAGTGACTTGGACGGAAATTGAAAGCTTCTTCGAGCTTCATTCCGGATGCTAGAATCTAGCTCAGCATAACAACCAGGATATCGTTCAACATCGCAGTCAACATTCGCAACAGGCAGTAGAGAGGCACGGTAAAGACTGACGTCATCAGGTTGGCTTGGTTGACCCCGACTATTGCTGTATGACTGGACGCCACTGCCATTCATCAGTCGTTCTCGTATATACCTGCAGGACCTACCTAAGCCTTTGAGCGAGAAGTCATAGCCAAGGCTACGTCGGCAGCTACAGCCTCAACGGTGCCCTCTTTCAGAGCTGGGAAGGGCCAATGGTCTTCCTGATGGGTGGCTTGGCTTTTGGTTTAGGGTGTAGGTTTTAGGGTTTAGGGCATTGGTGGTGATGTATACATAGATCCCGTGCCCATGGGCAGCAGAAATCGCGTGATCTTTTGGGCATGGCCTGTTATGCTGTGAGTGTGCACCAGCAGTAACCAAAGAAGACAAGGCCACAGTCGCATCAGAAGGAACTTGGGTCAGCTATCGATTTCGTTGGCATTTCCTTTGCTCGGCGTCGCATGCCGCGGGATAGAACCCTAAACCCTAAGTAGAATATGAATTGGCAGAAAATATGATCTCTGCAAGCTGCAATTATGTTCCCATGATGAAGCTTCTGCAGTCAAAGGTGGTCTGTCGTTTTGCAAGGGTGATCTGGTTTGGTGTTCATTCTTGCGGTGTGCTGATTCGGGACAAGATTTCAGAACCAGGTGTGCATTGAAAGCACAAGCTTGAAGCCAACCTCAGCTGACCAGAGACTTGCGTTCGGTGTCGGCTCCAACCGTACTCTGATTTCTGGCACCAGCTGCTTCTTCAGCCCTGAAAAGAAAAAGCTGCACACGATTCCTGCCCTTCTGCTTTTCGATCCCTAGTGGGACTCTACGGGACTGCTAGATATGGTTCTCGTGGTAAGGCAGTCTGGTGCTCCTGCCGATGGTCATCGGTGTTCTCCGCGACTGGCACCCCGTCCTGGAATGCCACATCGCAACGACACATAGCACTACTGATGGCACCGGTCATAATGGCAGGGAGCCTCCAGCAGGTTCGGTTTGCTTGTCACGTCGGCCATGACAGCCATGAGATTCTCAACATCTTCGTCGCCATCGTCAGCACCATCTACATATGCGTCTTCACCTTCATAATCAACATCTTCATCATCATCATCATCAGCAGCGCAACATAAAACATCATATTCGTCATCATCCTCACCATCGTTAACAACATCATCATCATCAGCAGCAGCAGCAGCAGCAACCGCAACAGAATCACCACCACCATCATCATCGTCACCAGCATCATTGTCGTTGTCATCATTCTCATCACATCATCATCACCATGCACCAACAGCCACACCTACATGACCAAAAGCAGCTGCGGCAGCAGCAGCAGCAGCAGCAGCAGCAACAGCAACAACACTAAGAGCGACAACATCAGCAACCAGAACGACAACACCAGCAACAGCAACGGCAGCAGCAGCAACAACACCAACACCAACACCAACACCAACACCAACACCAACACCAACACCAACACCAACACCAACACCAACACCAACACCAACACCACACCAACACCGACACCGACACCGACACCGACACCAACACCAACACCAACACCAACACCAACACCAACACCAACACCAACATCACACACACACACACACAAAAAATAAAATAAAATAAACAACAGGGTCAACAAATAATAGTACAAATAGCAA
>CAJNJA010023064.1:25000-30654 GCA_905231915.1 Symbiodinium necroappetens | reverse complement strand
GGCCAAGCGTTCTGCTGGAGGCGCGACGGATGGACGATCGTTCGTAATTGTGGCATTATGACTACTATGATTTCTACTACTCGTATAGATATGAAATGTTTTAATAGTCATAGCAATTATTGATTGTTTGTTTTATAATGTGCACGGGGTGTTTGCCAGTCCTTGCAGTCCTAGGAATTATTCGTCGAAAGAGTTGTAGCCGTCGTTGTCGCCGACGACCAGGAGGACGACGAGGACAGACGACCACGAAGATGTCTGCTCGACACGAGCCACGAGGGTGTCGTATCTGGGGGGGGGGGGGGGGGGGGTGCCCCTTTTTCTGAGACTCGCATCTCTTTTTCGGTGCTAAGACAACGTGGCAGGTGCAGACCAACCACTGGCTGCAGCGCATGAGCGCTTTTCCTACGGCAGCTTGTCATGATGACAAGGATAACAACAAATCGCCAGCAGCATCAATGATCGGGGTTGGGAGCTTAAAAGAAATTGGGCCACCTTGCCTACTGTTGGTTTAATAAATACTAAGCTGCGAGTCCATCCATGATTCATGATAGATGTGTGCCGGTGCGGACAAAGATGTTGAAGCTCATGTTGATAACAAAGACCCAGAACAAAAAAGCAAACTTGCTGTCCGCCACGGCCTGCATCATGGCTGGATGAAAGCAGTACCTCGCTAGAGTGCCAAGGCTGCTTCGAGACAGGTGAAAACCCTCACTCTACTCCGGTGCTTGCACCCGGAAGCAGCGCCTGGGCTGTTTCTTTGAGGTTCAGCTTTCCGCGCGGTAGGGCCTAGACCGGCACTTTTTGTTCACGAGGTGGTGATGCCAACAGAAAGCCCAAGGCCGATGTAAGGATGTTCACCAAAGTCTCAGTTTGCTGCTCTTCGCCAGGTGGGCGATTCCGTTCGCCTTCGGTTTGCAAAGCCGTCCGGTCTGTTGAAGGAAGGAGACGTCGGAGTTGTCGCTCTCCTCTCAGACACAGAACGGGCAGAGACACCAGTTTGATTCCAAGCTCGGCAGCTCAGGTGGCGGACGATGGCTCCGACTGCGTCCCGCTGAAGGTAACTTTGGGCGAGCGCTACGATTACTACGACGCATGTAGATATTAGTTACAACGAGCGGATCATCACTGCAGCATGCACCACACCCCCTAGTAAATGTGCTGAAATGGGCGAGTCCATCTTAGGAGTACAGCGATGTTATGGTCTGTGAGCCAGCGGAAGAGCTTCCGCCAGATTCAGCTCATGCGACCACAGATGGCACCAAGAGATTCCTAGCCGCCGGGCATCGTTCAAAGGGCTCTTCTGCTTGTTGATCTGCAGAAATGGCTAGCCTACGACGCGGAGCGAATCTGAGGTCAGGAAGAAGCTTGTAGCGTGTCCTGCTTGCAATGACTTTCATTACAAGAAGTCGGTCGGCTCCTTTGTTCTAACAGCCCCGAGGGAGAGTATGCGAGAGCTGGGGCGCACCGGCCTCTGCATTTCGCCGGTTGGCTTCGGCTGCCACCGTCTTGAGGACCAAAGTTTAGCGTGAATCGAATGTGAAAGGCTGAACAGGGATTCAGGAAGCACCCCTGTTTTGCGAGGATGCTGATGCCCACAAGGCAGCTTTAGAGCTAGCAATCTCGCTGGGATGCAACTTCGCCACTTGGGTCTTCAAAGCCACTTCCCGCTTATCGATAGCGTGGCCTTGGCCCCAAAGCCGTCCAGCTTCAGGTTGACTTGGCTCCCAACTACGTTGATGGGGTCTCCGAAGAGGCCTGCCCATGTTCACCTCATCTGCTGAGTTGTCTCCGGCACCACGTGACCGCGACAGTGAGGTTGCAGGCGAGGTCTTGCAGAAGATGCTGCAGAACCGGAAGGACCTGCTCGTGAGCTTGACCGAGCTGCTTCCTATTGGCAACAGTGGTGTAAAGGTGCGGCGTGATGAGATCGTTGTTGCAACGAAGGCCGCTTGTCAGTGGCACGTGGGAGGGAAGACGAAAGACGGGAATGATTGAATTAGACCGATGAAGTGTGACCGCCACGCCGATACTTGTAGCGGAAATGCAGGCCCTCCAGTTGCAGAGGTTAAGGCAAGCGATGTGCGTTGCCATACAAGTTGCCTCTCAAGCAAACTGTTTTGACTTAGTTTCAAGACTCGTAGAACGGAACTTCCCCAGATAATCAGAGCCCCGGATCTTAGAGTGGGCCTCTGCCTCCCTCCGCAAGGGAAATCAGAGAGTTGTGGACAGGTCGGCAACGTGCTTGGTAAACAGATGGCCTTCATCAAAGACGTCCCGAACATGTCCAGGATCAACGACAGCTTCTTTGCTCATATCCGAATCATTGAATCGAAGCTGCTGCGTACTGCCGCACGAGCATGTGATCTGAGGTCTGTTTCACTGCATTTCTCCAGCCTGGATAGAACAGGTTCGCACCTCGAGAGAAGAGTGTCCTGCTCCGAGTGCCATGGAGCGTCGCATGCAAGGAGTTGACCCGAAGCTTGAGCAGACTTGGGCCTCGCGGCAAACATAGGGCCCTGCTGACTATGACCACGGAGCATTTTGCTTGAGGCTCACCTGCATCGATTGCTTGCTGCTGCACTGCCCGGAATACGAGACGAAAGCTCCCGGGGTCAGCATGGCAGAAGTCTACAACCGGATACGCTCCATGGCCGCACTTTCCGCACGCTGCGGTGTCACTTCTCAAAGGCCTGTCTGCAGCTGTGCATGACATCTCCACAGGCAGCGCTTTTGAGCACCTCGAAGCAGAAGTGACGCGTGGCCGCATTGCCACCTGGAAGCAGCCATCTAGTAGGCCTGGTGTGTATACATGAACACAGTCCACTCTCGCAGTCACTTTTGTTCAAGAGCCGATATGTCCCGCCGGTACGCCAAGCGCCCGTCAATATGTTAAAAGAGAAAGGCCAGAAGCTTAAGGCCTCACTGCTTTCGAAGTTACCTCAAAAGAGGAAGAGTTCGGCCGGCGCGAGTACTTCTGAGAGCTCTGGAAAGGTGAGTCGGTCCCCGGCTGATGCACAGACGCCCGAGGATGTGCGGAATGCGCGTCCTTCGGAAGCTTCTGCCGAAGAGTCGCCCATCCCCCCAGCGCTCCAGCTCTGCAATACTGAAGATAAAGATGAAAGTGCTGGTGCACCGAAAGGAGCACCTGCTGAAATTGATCCAGCGCTGGCTGCAGCAGTTCTTATCTTCGCCGTACTGGCACTTTGGAGACCTGCAGTTTGGATGTTCCTCATCTCAATCGCAGGCAACCTGGTGCTTGGCAGCGCGCTGGTGTTACAAGCGTCGTATGCACAGCGTCAGCGCAACTTGCTCAGTAAGTACTTGGAGCGAAGCTCAGAGACCTCTGAAGCCATTGAAGTCGAGGCAGATGTCAGCTCTACCTGTGGCTTGCAGCAGTTGCTGGAGCCTGGTTGGAAGCACATGCGGGAGGTTATTCGTGAACGTGAGCTTACGGGCATCCTCACCCAAATTGAGCTGGGAGACAAGTCGCCCCAAGTCACTTCCGTGCGCTCAGTCAAGTCACCACACGAAGGCGTGGTTTGCTTCGATGTCGGGTTGCAGCTCGCTTCTTCCAAGTGTCCTTTTGTGCGGCTGGAAGTCCCAATCCCTGGATACTCCGATCCGTGGATATTCCAGATGCAACTCCTTCAGCTAGATGTGACCGTCCAGCTCTACTTCTGGAGTGCTCCACCGGAAGGCCGCGGCAGTGGGCGGTCATACTCCTTGATTGAGGCAGCTTTGAGCCCAGAGCCACAGAAACCCCCGATGGTTTCTGTCGCACTGAAGGCGGTCTCAAAGTCGAAGATGCTGGAGCAAGTTCTCTGCAAATGTGAGCATGTTGCGTCGGCGGTGATCTGCTCACATGTACTTCCTCGCTTCACAGGCTTTGACCATCGAGTGATCCTGGAGGAGGGTCGTGCCCGAAAGACGTCGGAGAGCACGGCTTGGCAGCAAAGCGCCCGACGGGCGGGGTGGCAGCCAAGAGCAGAAGCGGTGGTTGAATCTGCCGTGAACTTAGCCGGGAATAGCTTGGTACAGAAAAGCTAGGTAGCAAGGTGCCAAACCAGGGCTAGGTGTGCTTGCCTTTTGTGTTGATTTCATAGGCCAGTGCTCGCAGCTTTTGCTTCGGCATGCTGAGGCAGTGAGCGAAATGTTCCGAGAGGCACCAGGCTTTGCCTACGAAGCGGTAACCAGCACCGCGGCCAGCGCAGCAGCTGGCGCCAGAGAGGCCCTGGAGAGCCCAGCCGAAGCAGCAAGTGCCGCTGTGGGTGCGGCTTGGTCCGCGGCCGGAGGGGCGGCGCGAATGCTCAAGTCATCCTTCGGAATGTCAGACTAGGCTGACTAGACACAGCTTACTGGTAGGGTGGTTTAGATCTTGCAACAGCTCCCGGCGAGCACAAGAACTTCGAGATCCCGGAGATGTTTGCTGCAAAACGAGAGAAGCTGGCAATCGGAGCGCTGCGAGGTTCTTTTCATCGCTCCCATTGCTGCGAAGGGCCCATTTCTGAGAGCCTTCGGTCTGGGCGACAAGGTCATGTGGAAGCTCAGGGCTGCCAAGGTGGCCTCTTCCGGCGTCTGCCAAGCAGACAGCCAGCTACAGTCGGCGTTTCGAGTGAACAGAATAAAAGCAGGGCACCGAGCAGAGCAGAGGTTTCAGCAGAATGCTACTTGAAGCAAAGGTGTGAACTCTGCTTTTTGCAATCAGGTTTACTATGGCATCTCGGCAGCTTTCACACCGCTCAGACCGACCGACGCAGAGCACCTGGACTTGTCTATGGTGCCTCGCTCGGCAGATCCCTCCCTGCAGCAGTGCGCCTCTCTTGCGAGTCCATCCAGGTGATGAAGCAGCTCCCGACCAATCACCACTTCCGGATTCTGCAGTTCCCCTTGAACTTCGCAGAGGCGTTTGTTGCACGGTCTGTTGTGGCAGCTAGGAGAATTCTGTTTGACTGCAGACTTGCGAAATGCTGGCAACGTCCGTAAACGACATGCAGTACACTGGATGGCCGACAGGGGAGGGAGTTGTCAATACGAAAAACTCTTGGCAGACGCATGACAGAAGGAGGTCTGCGAAGTTTTGCCATTCCTTGCACTGTACATCGCACATGGCTGCACTGCTTTGCAGGCCGAGACGATGTGGGTAGGCCGGGTCCGCCTTTCCAACAGAATCAGAGGAGAGCGAGCGATGCCAGGCCACGTGCCTCGAAATCCTGACGGATCGGCTGTAGATGCAAACACGGCCGTTCAAGCGCCGACACTCTTTGAGGCCGACACCAGCAACATCTCAGCTAGACTTCACTCCAACATGTAGCCGATGTAGCCGGCCTGGCCAGAAGTCTCGGGAGGCGGCAAAATCACATGGTCTAGCTACGCTGCTTTTCTGAAATCCTAGCCACTAGCCAGCATCTCTCTACGTGTACCTTCGCTCCAAGGCTAATCAACAGGCCTCTAGATGGCATCTACAAGGCCTGACCACGTGATGATCGCGATGCGAGAGCTTGCTATACCTTGAAGTTGAGCCCTGTACAAAGGAAGCGCACGGCGTGTTGCGCTTCTCTTCACTGGACTGTGATGTCCGATCATATTCAGAACTGCAGCTGGACAATTGCAGCTTGGCTCATGCTGAAATCACCCTAAACCCTAAACCCCAGGTT
>CAJNJA010023064.1:0-20000 GCA_905231915.1 Symbiodinium necroappetens | reverse complement strand
AACAAAGACCAAAATTTTCTTAATCAGGTTCCAATCTTATTCTATATGGCAGGGAAGGCTCCGATCAAACCCTAAACCCTAAACCTAGCCAAAGGCAATCAAAACACAAAACTAAACCCTAAACCCTAAACCGTCAAAGGGGCACCATTACACTTAATGAAAAAAAGCCGTCAGGGCCTGGTCCGGGGCCGTTGTCGTTGGCACCCACAGGCGCGTGGCCCGGCCTGGGATGGACATCTGAATTTGGGGTACCTTTTGAGATCCTTTTTGTAAGGGTGCCGTACTATATTGGGGACCTGAAAAGGGACCCTAATTTATAGAACTACCCAAACTAGGGTACCTTTTAGGGTCCCTAAAGGGATCTATCCGGGTTCTATACAGGGTACTCTAAGGGATCTCTAGGGTTCTAGGGTCCTTCTTGTAAGTGTGCCGTACTATCCTGGGGACTTAAAAGAGGGACTTTAATTTAGAGAACTACCCACATGCTTGTCTGCACTTGTCTTGCAGGCTAAACATGGGCCAATCCCTCACGAACAATCTTCGTATCACAACTCAGTTTCACTCAAAGCTCCCGAAGCGGGGCTTGTAACATTACCATGACCAACTCTAGCGTGCGAAGGCTGAACTTATGAAGCACAGCCTCTGGAGTGCCAGTGTGGCTGTGCTTCTCATTTGGAGTGGAAGCTTCTGCTATCAGAATATCTCATGTCGTACTCCCTGACAACGAGATCGTGCCATGATAGTGGAAAAGTTGCGACGGGATGATTGCAGAAGCATGTAGTGTTAGGTAGCCTTCGCAGTCGGGCGCGGTGGATAAAAGCATTGCTCTTGGCTGCCACCCTATGCCAAGACAAAGTCACGATTTCTCAGCAGGCGTGTGAGAACCCTGGGAGGCTGACGCGCCAGGTCAACGGCTAAGATGTCCGTAAGAGCCTTTCCCAGGCGCAACTATGCATAATGCATGGCCGACTCCTGACGTAAATTCACCGTCAATCTGATGTGGCCAAGCACACATATGCTCTGCACGGACGGAGATGTTGGTTTTGCAAAAGCAGGTTCAAACAGACAACGAGATACGCTGAAGGCACGTGTGTGGGCAGCACCTTTCACATATGCCACCCGATGCCAATGAACCGCAACAGGTGGCGACCTGTGCATATAGAACACATGTAGGACGGATGCACCAGGATCAAGAGAAATGGGACATTGGTTCCGCATCGCCGAGTGTGCTAACATAGCCCGAAAACCACAGCCACACCTTCGCCCGGGTCGAAATTGTCCCACTACAACGTGTAAAGGGAAAGGCTACAAGCACAAGCAAGGCATGCATGACTTCGCAAGGAGATTATTATTGCAGTAAGAACATGATCCACAACATCGAAGCTGCTTCTCCCATCTATAATGTAATCGAAGTATTTCATGGCCTGGCCGCCTGGAACCGAAATGGGTTTCACTTGCACCCGGAGCGATAGCAGTTGCATTCATGTTACCATTGAAACGGATCAAAGCCAAAGTGGCACAACATCTGCTTGTCGTTGGACAGGCTGTGCACCGATTTGTAGCATCTTGTGAAAAGATCTCGCAGCAGGTCGCTAGAGGGTGCTTACTGCACAGAAAAATGTTCAGCCTCAGCTGTCGTCTTAGTGCAAATTCAGTCCATTCTGGCCATATTTCGCCATGGCATCGTGGTCGAGTCATGCAGCAGGCCGTTGGTTCCGAGTCACCTGGGCAGCACTGTCCGATGTTCAGCAAGGTTGTCAAAGTGCTGTGGGGGCTCGCAGTGGGCGTTGGTGCCACGGACTGCACCTCACCCCAAGAGACATGGGATTACATTCGATACCTGGACCAAGACATTGCTGCAGCTTGGCTAGATGTTTTGGGGCGTCGGGTTTGCTTGAAAGAGGTATCGCTGCTTTTCAAAACCGCATGCAGGCAGTGAGCCCGCTGCCTCGCGAGGGCCGCGAGCTGTTGTACCAGTTCTGGCATTCGCTGGGTTCGGACCCCGCGAACCGCGCAGAGAACTCGGCAAAGTGCGCTCCAGGCTGGCATTCACAGTGACATCTCGAGGATCTCGCTTAGATTTGGGGCTACGAAGAATGCGTGCTCTTTGGTCCAGGCATGGCAGCGGTGATGCTACACTCTTTGTCTTTCATCGACCGGGACGAAGGCGAAACGGCTGCTGCAGAGGTCTACCGTCAGGCTGAGCGCTTGGTGAACTCTCTCGGAGGCGCGACTGACCCTCTCTGAACGGTGAGTCTAAGACTGAGTTGGAGCGCCTGCAGGATGGAGCGGATGGCGTGTGAATCTGACCTGGCACGAATTTGCGCCGAAGCTTTTGGGGTTGGAACCTTTGCCGGATGCCCAACTCTGTGCTGCAGAGCAGCGTCCAAGATTCTATGTCTATGACACCGGTGACTACGCACGACCACTCTTGAGCTGTGCCTCGGGTATGGAAGGTTCCGAGGTGATGCTTCACCGATTTCTGCTCCGAAGTCGGTGCAGAACCAGAGACCCAGCCGAAGCAGACTTCTTCTACGTGCCCTTCTATTCCTTCTGCTTTCAGCCGCTCGGTCGCAGTCGCTGTGCTGTGCATGACTGTGGCCCGGCTGCACTGGGTGACGCATCTGGCAGGAACCTGCACATCAAGCCCGGCACCGAGACCGAGGAGCTGGACAAACACAACATAGCTGTCGTCAACTCCCTGGAGTACTTCGATGTATACCGAAGAAGGCACAGGTGACATAGGTAACAAGATCTCACTGCCGTAGGAGTTTCAATCCTGTCACATACCATTACCATTGCTACAGGCAGCACATTTTCCACTTTGCCCACGAGTTCTGGGACTTTCCATCCTGGGAGTCGTACGTGGCAAGAGCAAAGATCTTCGCAGTGGAAGCGAACCCATTGATCGATGTTGTGAACTACCGGCACTGCAACCTGCTTGCAGCCGAGTGTTGTGGTCTTGTCAAACAACTGGCACAGTTCATGTTTTTGAGGGCGCTCTTTTCACGCGGTCGGTAAGGTGTTTCGTGCTTCGACGCCTGGAAGGATGTGGTTGTGCCGGGCCACACAGATGCCTGGGCCATGCGAAAGCTTCGTGAGAAAGGTAAGCCCAGCACCGAACGCCGCTTCCGCTTTTGCCGCTCGGCCGCATGTATTTCCGTCCGGCACTCGTTAGGGAGATCCGCCCTGCCTGACTTCGGCCCCCCTGCATCGGAGGCTTCCATGGTGCTATGCGACACGATCTCTATGAGAGGACACATGCTGAAGGCCAGAAGCAGACGTTGCTTTTTGGCCAACTTGCCAACATCTGCTCACATGGGCGAACGGGAGTTCGCAGGCAAGCCGTTCAACGGTAGCCGAGCCGCGGACACCCGTCGACAGATTCAAGCCTTCGCCGGCGAGCAGCTTGCCAGAGAGATGGTCCCGCAGGGTAGTGATGATCCCAAGAAGTTGTCTACAGGTGCTCTCCAGTTGCTCTTTGTCCCTAGCCGAGGTCAGATGCAAGCATCGGGCCTCACATTACTCCGCTTCTGGACAGAGCTTTTGCAATGCTGCTGGGATCTGCTGGGGCTTGTAGAGCAGCCGACCTTCATAGCTTTGGGAAGCGGCACTAGTTCTACGCGAGGACTACTACGGCCGCGTGGGAGACTGCATGTTCTGCCTGGTGCCGAAAGGCGTTTGTTGCTGCTTATGTCATATGTTGTGGAGGGATCTTCGGGGTGGGCTCCTGGAGGTGTCGGCTACACCAATGGACGCCTTTTTGAGGCCTTCTTCGCAGGCCGGAAGAAATTGCATTCTGCGGAAAGCACCCTTATTCCATGTTATCCAAAGGTTGCATTCCTGTGATTCTCTCGGATGCTATGTTGGTGCCCTTCCAAGCGTCCGGCACTCTGCTCTCAAGAGCTCAAGGCCTCTTCGGCGGCTCCTTTGCGTGAGCACGTGGATGCAGGTTTCTTCCATGGCCCGACTTTAGCATGAAGCTTCCCATGGGTCCTGGCCTCGGAGCTCTCAAAACTGTGAGCCTTCCACAGCCCGAAGCCTTCTGAAGTACCTAGATGACGTGGCGCGGGCCGTTCACTTGCTGCGGGCGATGCCATCAGCGAGGATGGCTCAAATGCAGGACACCAGTTTAGGCCGTATGAGAAGCCGCTCCTCAAATGTCTTTCAAGCATACCTGTACGTAATGAATGCGGGTGTGCTGTTCGTGAGGAGAGTTTATTGGACAATGCCGGCTGCCTAGTGCTCTGAGTGAAAACTTGTTCAGAAAGGCCATTCCGCTACCGTGAAGGCTTGCTGGTTCGACTACTACTCACAAGATCCATCGTGCTCACCATACGAAGGTGTTCTCCGTGTACACGGCCCAGCAGGCAGATCGGCTTTTGCAATCAAGTTGCTCGGTCATACTATCCAGGTTCTCGAGATGCAGCAGGACAGGCCCCACCGAGAGGCGCAGCGACCCGTGGCCTGTGAACTCGGCTATGCAAGGTGTTTCTTGTCCGGTCTGAGCCCAGAAAACGAAGCTGCATACCCATGTGCTGCGTCGGAGTGCCTCATTGCAATATCATGTCGCCTCGTCGCACACCGCCGCGGAACCCGCCGAACATTTCAGAGCAAACTCTACACCAGTACCGGAAATTATCCTGACCAAGCCAGTCACAATGTCCGATGATTGAGGTAATGTGCTGCAGACACAACACGCAAACCTCACTCAGGGATGTCATCACAGAGCGCATCTCACGGTACAGAAACAGCCTGGTCCGTGATGTAAAGCCATGTACATGAAGAAAATGCGAGGTGTTCGGTTGCAAAGCTCATCTTTCCAGCAAGGTGGGTACCAGTCAAACTCGAACGACTGCGGCGCGGTGCAGCTTCTAGGATAAGCACTTCTACACTAATCTGGGCAATTCACACCATCTTGCTTCCGGCTCGACAGGGCGAGCTACATGATTTGAAAGATGGTTGGATGTTGAAGCACATGCCTGGCAGATCCGCCAACTGCCGCTCTTCTGGAAACCGGAAGGACGGGCCAGTGCTTCGCAGCATGTTCCGCACTTGCTCTGATCGCATCTCTTGACGAGGCTTCTAGCCATAATTTCGAGCAACTCTTCCAGAAGGTCCAGCTTCAGGTGCGACCATCGCTCTTGCCTTCACACATTCAGCAGCCTTAGTCGCGAGGTCCGTGTTCCCAGTTTGGCGGCATCAAGAGCAACTGCAAGGGAGAGGCTGCCAACCTGGCAGGGAAGGCCCTTCTTTCTTCCGAAACTCAAAATGCCGCAACGTCGCTGACGGGGGCTGTGCCGGGTGCAGCTGAAAACGACGTGGGCATCGGGTGGTTGCCACGTCAGAGTTCTTGAAGTTCGACAGCACCGCAGAAGAGCGAAGGATAGCAAAGGCAACCAGTGAGCAGCCAGGTAGATCACTGGACACCACCACGCTGTATTGAAACGCATCATAGGATGCGCTGCAACTTCCATGGAAAAGAGCTGGAACTTGCTAGCTTTCACAGTCTCGCTGTCTCGCTCTTGTTCATCTCCTTTGGTTGAGGATTTGCACTATCGACTCCTAGCTTCATCTTTCAGACCATTACCTATATTACCTGCTCGCTGAATTAGCGAATGGCTGGACGTGGCCTGTTTGCACAAGATGCACATGCATAGGGGTCCCCTGGCGGTGATAGCTCCAAGATAGAGAAACAAAGCACTGAAGAGGTGCCTTGTGTTCGGTCCGCGAGGCCATGCCTTTTTGCATTGTCACAGCAGCTATTTTGCTTGAGTGGTGCAGACCAAGATTACACCTGCTGAACTGTACTTTGAGACTAGATTACACTGTGTTGTACTCTACATACTATATTCTACCGAAAGCATGCCCGAAGACACAGATACGACACGAGAATGCATGATGGAAGCGTTTGCCGGATGCCCAATAACGAGCACGAGCACGGCATAGAGCTTTCTAGGCGACCAGATGTTTTTGCGTTGTTCTTAAACTTGCCATGCGGGCGCGCAATTCCGCGAGCGGGCGCAGCTGGAAGGCTGCCGAATAGCAGATGTTTGTAGACCAAAGCAGCAGCTCGGAGTTTGAATGCTTGTCGTGGTTGTGCTGCAGGCTTCGCAGCTTCTGATTGCTTCCCTAGCCATCGGCACCTGCAATGTGGCAGTTCTGAGCCCAAGCATCTCTACGCTGGGATCCAGCATCAGGACAAAACACTGCCCCGGCAGCTTGGGATTTAAGGTAACCTTCGTACGCGGCTTCCAGGGCTGCAGCCAAGCCCCTTCGCGCAAGGCAACCTGTTCGCGCTGACTTCAGTATAGTTTTCATATAATATAAGATAATATAATAGTGCCATGCTCTCTCTAAGCTCCCTTGCCGTGCAGGCACGGTCGGCCGTGCTGGCCGGCCCTGAACTCGGCACTTACGGAATCTATGGAGAGTCTTTCGCGGCTTTGATAATTTTAACGCTGTTTATCGCAGGCGAGCGGCTCTTGACCGTTGCGGTGCTCAAGGCAAGTGCGGCGACGAGCAACGAGAGACAGAGAAAGAGAGAGGGATGCATTTTTGCGCGGGGGCAGTGCCTGGGTGCTGTCCTTCCTTCGGTCCACTGGATCGCCAGGGACTGAAGCAGCGTTTTTTGCCGAAGTGGGGAATACTCCCTCTTGGCACGCACCACCAGAAGCCGCCACCGCAGAACCTGCAGAGGGAAAGGCAGAGGCATACCAAAGCCGGCTCCCGCATGTTTGGTCAGTGCAGACAAAGCGGCTGGCCCGGAAGACGAAGCCAGTCACGCAACTGTGGAGAGGCAGCCTCGCCAGTCCCTAGAGCCCTAGAGAACCCAACCACCGGAGCCAATGCTCGCGTGCTGGCATGGTCACGCCGAGGACGGGGATGAGCGAGACTTGGGCCTTGAAGGAAGGCGAACGTTCCAACCCGCCAGTTCCGAGTCCAGTGATTTGGGGCACTTGCGTCGTAGATGTCGCACACATGCCTTATACTTGTGCCAGAGTGGGGGCCATGCACGGTAAAGGTGGCAACCGTTGAGCGTACGCATGGCCATCCACAGCGCATTTTGAACTGCACCTGCCGACGGGGATCAATCAGTCTCACAGCCGCCAGGAAGACCGCGCACACACAGAGGGTTGGGGGCTTGTCCACTACTCCCATGAGCGTGGTTTGTGAAGAGGAAGAAGAAGCGGGACAAGCAGTTTCGTGCACTTCTGCCCAAATGTGCATCAATGTCAGGAAAAGCTGAGAGAAAAGGGCGGGACCCTTGATGTTTTGCAATATCGGCACATCGGCCTTGCAAGTGTCGTGGTCAAGGTCTGTCCACGGCAGGCCTCAAGCAGGAATTGGTCCAACGGCTAGAAGGGGCCCTCTGCTCGGCACATGGAGCGGAGCGGTTCTAAGGTGACGTCTCAAAACTAGTCTTTGAAGTCATGTGTAACACAACTACCAATATCTTTGTTATGGTGATTGGCACTGCAAGGCCAAGGCCGACCATCTCCTCCTCCTACTGCTGCCGTGTATTCCACTACCTGCTACATACTACATACTGTCTACACTAAGATCAGACCAACACGTTTTGCACGTGCGTGTGTGTGTGTGTGCGCGTACAAGTACATATATATATATGTCTATACACACACACATGTACATAGACGCTGTATGCATATATTCATGCATGCAAGCATTCGTACAAACTTAGATATCTTGGCATCCCCTGCCCACAAAGGCCGAAGGACAGCCTGCTGCTGCAGCTGCAGGCACGGCTATCGTTTTCTCCAAGGATACCTATGGCTTAGGGGTTTAGAGGTTTAGGGTTTAGGGATGCTCCATGATGCGCCACAGGCTATGCCAAGCTGACGGTTGCTCAGCTTAAGGCAAAATGCGCGGAGCTGGACTTGCCAAAGTCAGGGCGCAAAGCCGACCTGGTGGTAAGGCACTCAGTCGCGTAGGACCGTATTTAATGATAAAGGCAGAGGCAGACTAGATAGGGCTTCATGCTTGTTCACCATTCTCCACATGACACCTGCACGAGGCTCGCTTAGAAGCCAAAGCTGCTTCGCAGGATCTGGGCTGAGTTGCTCCTTTACAACCTTGAAGGTGAGGCATTTGCCCTCGACCGGCATTTTGCCTCGTAGAGGCCAGCCACAGCACAGCTGGCTCCAAGTTTCTGGTGGGAGACAGGGCCGGCGACACAGTTGCGATGCAGAGATGTCGCCAGCAAGCACTGCCACATGCCATTAAGGTTATGGCCTTGTATGAGGAAGAACAGAAAGAGTGCGAGGCAGTCATCGAGACGACGCTGCTCAGGGATCAGCAGAACTGTCAGGCTCTTGTCCAGTGCCACAACGGCGATGAGTCCTACTTAATCACATGGACGGAGGTGCAAAGCCATAAGAATGGCATGGTGCACCTTGCAGCACTCGGTACTCGTTGTTCCAACAGGATGGCTACGAGCACATTCAGGATGCTAGCAACATGAGGCGTGGTGGCGGGCTTTGCTTTGTCAGACAGCCTCTAACTGAGTCTCTGCTCCTCGCGAAGGCTTCTCAAGCGCAGGGACGAGCCTTTTCGCTTCTCAGCACAGTGCTGAGATGGGACCGGAGTTTGCGGTGCCGAGTGCGATCGACCGCAAGTCCTGATAAGGCCGGCGACAAAGTTGAAGGCTTGTTCCATGACGAAGACAGGTGGTATGCCGCAAACCTCCAAGCATTGCTTCGAGGGGTCGGAGGAACCTGCATCACATACGTGCACGAGCTAAGGCTCGCATTAAGTGTGTCAATGATTCTGGCTCCTACACTGTCATTTGGGACGAAGATGGCCGCGAACTCAGCTACAGCCTTTCAATTTCGCCGGCGGAGTTGGAAACTTATCAATGTGCGAGAGCAATCTGTGTTGGCTCAGCTTGTGTAAGGTGAGGAATACGAGCTTGCGCCGTGCACTTTGTAAGTCTCATCTGATCAACTGGGAGTTTCATCTTCGCTGGCAGCCCTTTCCTCCAAGGGAGAAGGACATAAAGCCATCAATGCTGCCCACTCCGCTGTCAGACTTGAGGTGTGGGCCCAGGCCTGCCTTCCGAGGGCAACCCCCCCGGAGGGCTGCTGAGCTTGCCATCTTCTGCTTTTTGCTGGCGAGGCCTCGCCAGAAGCTCACAGGCACAGTGACAAGGACAGGATATGAGCTCGAGCACTGAACACGTCGGTTTGGCCTCATGATGGACCAAACGAGGACATTTGGTTTCGGAACGTTTGTTGACATCGGCGCTGAGCGAGACGGACAGATCCTGAGCTTGAAGTGTAGCAATTTTCGTGACAGCCTCTTGCGACAACTCTTCCATGTGTCATGCAGAGGTTTGCTGAAGCCTTGGTTCACCTTCAAGGGTGAAGAGCCAAGTTTCAAGCGGGGAGACAAGGTCAAGGCCTGGTCAGGGGTTTTTGCTCCGTAGTAATGGCCCGTCTGCCCTTCTGCGCGTTTCCGTGAATGTTGGCCGCATAGGCACTCTATGATGAGGATGAGGAGTACTACGCAGCGACAGTCCAGAAGGCGAAACTTCCAAGTCCCAAAATCACGAAGAAAAGCAGAGACAAAGACAGTCGAGTTTTGGCACAGACAAGGACAACGGCGATGGTACTTTCGACATAGTATGGGAGGAGGACGATTGCGAGTACACGCAAAGACCTCAGGCTGCCCGAGTGCCTATTTGCCGCTTCTTTGTGGGCCGGCCCAGGGCCGACAAGTCGAAGATGGAGCTAATTCGCCTCGCAGAGCTGGAGTATGGCAGCAAGGCTCGTAGACTCGGTTTTGACGCACCGGGCAGCGCTGCAGACAGGAGCGAGCATTCTGCCGCTGTCAGCCGAGAAGCATCAAGTCCACATGTCGTCACGACCCAGTAGGTGGCAGTGGCAACCAGTCTCGGAGAACCGATGGCAGTGGATGCCTCCAGAGACGAGTTTGCAGCTCTCCGTATCCCTTGGAAAAGACGACATCGCCGTTGTCCACTGGCCAGCACTCGGCAGTGTCGAAGTCGACAGGAGTGCTGGGGTAGTTCGATTGCAAGGTCAAACGCTCGGCAAAGTCCGGCGAGTCCCAAACTGGTGGGGAGAAGATGCGAACCTGGCCTCTGGGGTGCTGGTGGCTGCAGAGACGGCTAAAGGTGTGGAGTTCCTCCTTGCCGTGGAGAGCAGGCCTTGGTGGCCCACCCGGCAAGTAGGCCCACTGTGGGGATTCGTCGAAGCAGAGGACCCAAACCTCACCTTTGCCATGGCTCGGGAGGCAGCCGAAGAGGGCCTCGAGATTTTGGGAAGCCAAGATCAGCTGCTGGGTTCTTGTTCAGGGGTTTTCAATGAAGTTACTATAAGAGGGAAACCGGGTTATTAAAACAATAGATCCCTATTATGGTAAGAGGGAAACCGGGTTATTTTTACTATAGATCCCTATTATGGTAACTTAAATTAAGTTCCTTAATTAACAAGAACCCAGGCTCTTAGCCAGCTTGGAGTCTTCAGAGACCTCCTGTCCCGTGTCCTTCTGGCCCTGGCAATCCGACACAGCACGGCGGCCACGGCCTGCAGTTCTGCGAATGGTGAGCTTGGGTCACCTGTCTCCGATGCAGAAAGGTGCAGTTGTTGGCAGCTTTAGGAAGCGACGCCGCCACGCCTTAGCTTGGGCGGCTTCCTTGGCCGTCCTGGCACAACCTGCATCACACTTGGAAGTGGAGGAGCTCATCTGGGTGAACTCGCGGTCCTTGCTACAAGAGGTGCAGGCACGCCACCATCCAGGAATAGGGAGAGTGTTGAACGGAGAAAGGGGAGCACGATGCTTGCTTCGCACCTTTCCCCACCCAAGAAGGCGGCCCACAAGCACAACTTCAAAACCCCACCTGCTCACGACTGGATGATACTGGATGCATCTCTAGAGGATCGTAGCAACTCCCAAGTTCACGTCGACAGCTCACCTCTTCGTAGCGTGCCTTCCCCAGGCTGGCCAGGTCCCATGGCTTGGCGGGAGCGCCGGTGGTCCCCTGCGCGGATTTGTGGGCGATCTCCTTCGGGAGGCTGGGGCTATCACACAGCTGCTTGCGATTCTGTTGCAGCTCCGTGTAGTTGCTTCGGGGCCTGACAAGAGCAAAGCGTCGGTTGAACACTGCACGTACCAGCGGACCGTGACGACACCAATACAGATACCGCAGTCATTGTCACGGAGCCAGGGCCAACGTTGGAAGCGAAGTGCGCGCTTTCGAGACTTCTGCAGAGGAAATTCTGAGGTGCCACGGGTTGCCATTTTGTCAGTTTGTCAATTCTTGTCAGTTTGTCGCACTTTTTCCACGTGTTGGCAACTGGATCCATGGGATGCAAGCCCTTCGCTTCATGGCGTTCTGGCAGTGTGTTCAACGACTCAATGATGTTCAATGCATGACTATGAATACGATGCTTCCTGGCCATCTTCTTGGCGTTCCAGGGCTGGCTAGCACATTCGGTGTACGTCGCCCTGCAGTGTGATGACTTCCCAGGCGTTGCCTCCAATGCCACACTCGCGCGCACTGGTTTCAAGGCACACTTTCGGCAATTTGCACGTTGACATCCAAGATCCCGGAATTCGTTCTCTGTGTGTGTGTGTGCGCGTGTGCGCATGAGGCTTGTCACAGAAGCTGGCACTGCTTTCTGCCAAAAGCTAGGCCTCTTTCAGCCAGCCTAGTCGTCACATCACTCTGCAGGAAGATGCTTGCGTGTAGAGTGCAGTTTTGTTCGATTGCTTTTCACAGGCAGAAGCAGGCCAGCATCAAGACATCGAGTGCGTGGCCAACCTCCACTGCGCAGAAGCGGACAGTGCTTTGAATCCCAGGCTTTCAGGACATAGGCCCAGTGTAGGTACATTGTTAGTAGATCCCCTTGCACAGCTGCAAAGTCCAGCGGTGTTCTCGGCTGTTGCATGCTATGTGCAAACAACATGCGCCCGGTGGCCGAGAATTCCAAAAAGGCGGCGGTCTGCAGAACAGAATCAGTGACACCGTGACACTGCGATCAGTCAGAACCACAGGGAAGCCGGTGCAGCAGGGGCTTGCTTGCAGCACATCTGCGAGGTCACGGTGTACGTTGAGTCTGTGAAAACAGACAAGGCAGTCATGAAACGGAGCATCTTCTAGATACTTGACCATATACTGCTCGAGCAATCAGCAGGATGGCCAGCAGAAGCTGTGGCTAGCCACAAGCTTGGTAAAGATCGTTTAAGACTCGACCTTCCGGAACGATGGCCCTATGCATTGTAAGGCCTTGGTGAAGGAGAAAATCGGTGGCCAGGGCCCAAAACCGTCCGAGCTTCAGAGTGCTGGCTGGGCACTGGGCATCGGAATCGCAGCGATGGTCCCCCTTTTTGTGGGCTTTGCCCCAGGATGGTCGACCTGTCGGGCTTCACGGACCTCTCCGCGGATCTCTGGCTGAGGGGTCCGCACCCCGCAGAGTTCTCTTGGAATTCTGCTTGCAATGGCTCTTGGCAGAAACTGAAGCATGCCAGGGACCGTCACGAAGATTTTGAATTTTGGGGCCTTCGTTAGAGTCGAGCCTCCGACTGGGGGGGAACCAGCACAAGGCTCAAGTCTTAAGTGGATCCAGCAATCTAGCTGTTCATCTTGCTGACAAACACTGACCTGGAGGTCTGGTCCATGTGAACGACGTCCGGGACGGTTTCATCAAAAATCTCGAGGAGACTTCGGAGGGGCGCATGCCTTAAGGCATCATGGCAAGAAGCCTCACATCGTACGAAGGAAGAGCTTGCCGTGGATGAAGAAGTGCAGGCAGGTGCTTCTTCTGCCAATCTTCGCGAGTAATCTGCTCCGAGTGACATACTCCAGCGCGTGATTTAACCGCAACACCCTTGCGCACAGGTTCGCGTGAAGTATCTTGATGCACGCGAAGGGGTGTAGGGGCCTCGTGCGATCCGATGAGACGACCAGAAGACATGCCACTGCAAAATCCAAAGCATGGCAGTTTCAGCAGCAGAGGCTGAAGTTGACGCATTTGCAGTAGCGCACCCTCTGCATTTGAGGCTGCAGCTCTCCATGATTGGCAGCTGACCGGGGCTGTCACCCTTGGCTGTCCTCCTGCAGTGCTACGACTGTGACGACGCAATGGGAACCCTTGATACGTCCGAGGGTGACAGACTTCCGTTTTGTAACAGATGCATTCCAGCAAAGATGCGGGCAAGAGCCACAAATCTCCAGAAGCAAATAGCAAAGCTGCATTTGGCCCCATGTTGTTTCACCTTACAGGTATGCGCTATGCGCGGAAGAAGCTTGTCAGTCCAGTCCTGCTGCATTTCGCTATCATCCATGCACTAAGGGCACTTGCTGCATCCAAGGTTCCTCAAAGCAACGTCTGTCACTTCCGGCTCAGAGCTTCACTGCTCACACGACAGGAAACACTCCCACATCGATCTGGCCGTTTGCCAGTTACCAGCATCCACACAACTCCACTACTTGAGTAGCACTGAGCACTGGTTGTCTGGACAGCAGATCAGAAAGCCACCACGAAAGCACCATGGCTTTGCCGAGATGTGGACTCTTTGGCAGCGCACTCAGCCCACGTGAGAGGATATGCAATGCAATCGGTCCACGACTATTCCCTGCAGGAGCTCTTAGTGAGGCTACGCAGATGCAATGGCCGACTGTAGCTGTAGCTAACAACCGATCAAGAACTCCAGGTAGAAGATGCTTCCTGCCGCTAGTTATTCTGTAGGACATGTTTTTAGTGTTCAGTCAAATGCGCACAGAGGAAATGTCGCCGCAGCTGGAGGCCAGCATGGCTCTGTAGAAGATTAGCTCACATTAGGCTCTCCGATTTAGGCCCTTTTCCTCAAAGAATTCTGGCAGTGCTACACGTTTGGAATCGTGAGCCTATTTTGGGGTATATGCACACAGCGCATTGCATTCCCGTCTGCGACAGGAAGGCTCATAGAGGTGCAGCCAAAGCTGCTCATGCCTGTCGCTGAGAACTTGAAGTCAGAGACATTCCCGCCTGTCCGGATCGACGTTGACTACTTTGCTGCGGGATTCTTCGTGCCTGCTGATGACCTGGAACCGTCGTATCTGCATTCAAAACCCTGCATGCTGTACACAGGCTGGACCTTCGAGCTGCCAGCGATCGGCATTGATTTCGTTGGTTCTTGCTTGGCACCGAGAGCTTTCGGGATGCGCCGCTTGCCAAGTGCTGTTTGGGCCTGAGTGGTGCACCCTCCGGGACCTCGCTGCAATGAGATAGATATACATCTATATATATATGTGATACAAGATATACTATCCAAGACGGCGACGGCACGCTTAGAGCGAACCTCCACCCTGGAAAGGTCAAAATCTATGTCTGTCGAGGAAGGAATCATGACTCACTGTAAACACAAGACGAGGAATCTAAACGTACGGGCTGTATGACATGAAAACATCCAGCTTAACGACTGTGTCATTGAATAGTGATCGTTGTTCGAAGGAAGAACCTGAAGCGGACCACGCAGCCCAATGACCTGCTGTGCTTAGGCGAACCTAGCTGTGTGCTTTGTCAGCTTCCGTGCGACCCCTGGCATGTGGCGACTGCGAGTGCTCACGGAATCCTGCGAGAATTCAGTCGTTTCAGAGAGATGCCAAGGCTACCTGAAGCAACTTCGGGAAGCTGAAGAAGCTTCGTACCAGGCGGCATGCAGCTCGTTGGTGCTTGCTGCTACAGCGACCGATTGCCGTCAAAGGAAGCAGAACTGGACCTCTCCAAGCTTTATGAAGTGCCCCCAGGACTGACCCTAGCGACAACAGGCCCCAACGCAAGTCAGCATCGCCCTTTCTGCCTATGTGGGCCCGAAACCCCGAAGCTCTGAACCCTAACTCCTAAAGCCCTAAGCCATCCTAAACCCCTCGAGCCACTGAGTTCCGGAGGATATGAGAAAGCAAAAGCAGAGCCACCATTTGGTGACCTTTCGGCCGCGGCCTCAGAGACCAGAGCTGCCTGAATGAATGAAGATAGGATAACACAAAATGGGGTAGCTTTCTAAGTTAGGATCCCGGCTTAGGGTTCCTTAAAGGGATCTGTAGGGGCTTCCATAAGGGTGCTAGAACGGTAGTGCCCTAAAGTAGGGTCCCTTTTATAGGTCCCAGATATAGTACGGCACCCTTACAAAAGGGACCCTACAAAGGGACCCTAATTTAGAGAACTACCCGAATGGTAAATATCATGGTGTATGCCTGGTACGATACCAATCTATAATGACATATAGCTGCAGTGCACAACAGTATATAATTAGTATATAAGAGTTTGTAAGAACATCCAACAACATGTAATATCATATAAATTCACACAAAGAATCTCATACAATATATGACATCATACAGTAACATATAATCTCATATATCACCGTGTGATGAGACATACGACCAATAAGTCATAATTTATCAAAATGTATCACAATATTTCGTAGTATTACATAATGCTACGAAGTGTATCATCATGCAGAAGCATATGTAACTGTGCATGACAAGGTGAAAGAGTATCATCTGGCAGCGTACATTAACAACTTCCGAGACAGAATAAGTTGCAATCATATAACTGGGTATGGAACGAAGTGTAGTCACATTGCAGTAGTATATAAAGATGGTGATGGGATGTATAGTAAGTCTATGTCTTGTTGCATAGTGATAAGAACAACAGTACTAAATATAGTAAGCAATACAAAGCAAAACATACTGACACGTATCAACTTATAACAACATACATAAGATATGGTCCTGTGAGCAGAGCATGGTTCGCAAGCAAGGACTTTGCATCAAAAGCGCCTGGGAAAAGTCTCAGAAAGGCTGAACCCATTCCCGTCACAAGGACAGAGGCACGAGAAGTTGCACTTGAGATCTGCTGGGTTTAGCATCATCTGGTGTTTGTTGATGCAGGCAGAGACTACGACTGTGCCATCTAAACCTGAACCGTGGTGCCCTCGTTGCCGAACTCTTGCTTCTGATGTTCGTGCGACGGCAGTAAGGCCACAACCTGCAGCTATGCCAAAACCTCCACCGACATCTCCACAGAAACCACCCCCGCAGAAACAGGCGGGCTGGACTTGCAGCTATTTGGCCGGCAGTTCACATCCCGAGCACGAGGCGACAGAGCCACCGACTCTGCCGCCACACGAACACCCACTGATAATGACATCCACATGCCTGCATCCAAGAAGAAAGACGTACAGTGAGTCCGTAGTGGCCAACACACGAAGACATGTTCAGGTCCCATCTGTGGCGCAAGGAAGGAAAGCCCCCTGCAACAGCCTTGTCTGCTAGAGCTCTTCCCACTGCAGAGTTACCAGCTTTCCGCTGATCCATGCGGCTAGGCTCACCACCAACCTTGACCTTGACGTTCGTTCCAAACTGAGCACAAAAAGACGATGCACTGCTGCCCGGCGAGCGGGATGTCTGATCGAGGCTGCACCTGGAAAGAAGTTTCCAAGTCATTCCTGTCTGAGACTGCTGACGACGGACAACCAAAAGCGTGCTTCAGCTTGTTAGTGTCAGTGCCATCTTGCACACCTATGCCATGCTGTGACAACAGGTTGTCTGATGCCAAAGAGATTTGCATCAATATCGGTATGCCCGGCAGGTTTCTGAAATCAGCCACAGGACGAAGACCCTGTGCAATGCCGGCAGTGTCGTGACGACACCAATGTTAGGTACATCCTGTGGCGGAATCACCTGCGACAAGCCTGGCACCCACCTCGAAGAGGCAACTGCACTCTTGGAGAGAACAACTTGTTGCTGTGCCGACGAAGACAGAAGTTCAGAACGGTTTCAGACAGCTTTGCGGCTTCTATAGCTGGTCTTCTTCTGGGCCTGAAGAGGCAAAGCAGTGCACAGCGAGGCCCAGGGCGCTTTCAGCCCGGCCCAAAGCGCGCAGAGCCCACGCCGCGCAGGTCGTCATCACAGCCAAAGTCGTCTCCCAGCGACGAGGTGACGTGGTAGCCTCGGGCCGGCCTTGCAACTAGAATGAATATATATATATATATATATATAATACTATATGATAATATAATACAATATAATACATATAGAATATAGTAGAATATACTATAATAGCAAGGTAAAAAAACAAACAGGAAGAAGATGTAATTAATCTGGGCATTGGAGAGCAGCTAAGATGATAAGCTCGATGTCTTCACTGTGCAGCATGTATGCTCGTGTAGAGCTAGCTGCCAGTCTTCAAGCATCGGAACTCAGGTTTTTGAAGAACTGCACGTATGGTTCAACTTGCGACGAGGCTGCTGAATAGAAAGTGACACCGCTTGATTGCCGGTTTGCCGACGCTCGTTGAATCTGTGAGGCGCGACCTACAAGGTTCCCGGCCAATCCTTTCAGCAAAGACCTGAAGGGTGCGGCCATCGCGAGGGGCTGAGTTAAAAGCTCAGACACGCAGTTAGTCAGAACAGCCCAACCAACCCAACTCTGCCATGAATCAACTTGCCATGACTGGCCATCGTAGCAGTGGCTGGACGACCGAAAAAGAGAAGTTGTAAGTTAGAGCAACCTCTTGTGCACAAGTAGTGGCAAGTCTGCCCGCACATGTATCGGAGCAGGTCATCCTCGCGCACAACCGGGAAGGAGATTTCAGGTGCTCTTCTGACAAGAAGTTCTTGTGGAAGCAGTTCACTTGATGGGATTGGCACGGCGGCGAAACCAACATGCATCGGCGAGGAGATGTCTTGAATCACTATTTGCGATACCAGAGGCAGCGCACCCGAAGTATGTCAGCGTCGGAGTAGAGATGAACAGTAGATGGGTCGCAGTTGAGCCGCATCTCAGGTGGCCTTGTTCACTGTGTATATTTCCCTGGATGATCCAGCAGCCTGGACATCCATGACTGCTGCTGCCAAGCAGGCATGACAAGGAACGTCACAAGCTGTTTGAGTTTTGAGTCAGACCATAGTAATACCACTAGTAGTAAGCACTGCAAGTCGGCATGGAGGTCGCAGCTGGCAAAGGTATCAACATCGAGGTGTGGCAGGCCGGTCGCCACCCTCAAACATGTGCATTTTCTGTGTGGATCCGGTCATGCAGCTCTCATGCAGACCGGGCCTCGGAGATTTGATGCTACAACGGTTCTCAACGAGGAAATGGGTCGCCAAAACCCGACAGAGTTTTCACGCTCTCGAGTGCTGAAGCAGAGGAGACAGAGAAGTGGATGAAGACGAACACTGGAAAGATTGCCCACCACTACTGGGCTGTGTTTGAGAAGCCAGATACCTACAGACATCCCCTCCATCTGCCAAGACTTGCGAAGACGTTTGCATGCAATTCCCAGGTCCTTCATGGAGAAAGCGCACGAGCACGTGATCTTCGTAAAACTCTGAGCTTTCGTTGAACAGTTGGCAGTACAGCTCCTTGTGATGGACAATGAGAGGTTGAAGAAGACTTGCTTTTCTCCCCGGACTTCTTCGCGCTGTTCCGCAGAATCCTGGTTACAAGCATACAGTGAAGGGGGCCTCCGGTACTAAGTCCAGGAGTGCAGTCCTAAACGTGGCCCTCATATGCCCTCATAGCAAACCCCATGGCAACCCTTATTGGTCTTATTGTAGTCCTTTTTCAACTAAATCAAATCCGAGGCACAGCTGGCCTCTTGGATGAGGCGTCATTGGGCTCATGGTTCGTGCTCATCCAAGGTTTTGGGGTGGTTGGGTTTGGGTGTGTTTCGGCTTCGGGCTTTTAGTGTTTTGGGGTTTGAGGGGGTTGTCCCGGTCCTATTGACAGGACCCAAGTCTCTGGTGCATCGGCGCTTGGAACGATTTCGGCTTCAAGGACTGCGGTCCTGAGTTGTTGCTACTTGACACTGCTCGCACCGCTCGAAACTGGAAGACAATCAGCATCCAAATCAATGCCAGAGCAGCAATTGCAGGGCACTGCACTCGATGCCTGCAGCCTGCAGCGCACCTCCTATTTTCCAGGCGGATTGCACTTCGGTTCCGCAGATTGTTAAAAGACAACTCGAGACTCCTCCCATAGAGAAGGCTTGGGCTTCATGTTGCTGCGGCGAGCATGGCTGGAAGTCCGAAAGGTGCAGAAGAGCGCAGACGCAGCACGATAATGATGTGACCTTTCGCCTTTCGGCAGGCCTGGCCCATCGCACCGACCATGGGCCGGCAGCTTATGTCGGCTTCCGCTTTTTTAAACCTTCGCGCATGCAGAGAACGCTGTGAAAAACACGTGGCCTTGCAGGTTGGGACTACTGGATGCGGGCGGGAGCCTCGCTTCAGAGCGAAAGTCTGGCACGTGCCAAGACCGAAGGTCGCATTCCGAGCAGCCGGCAAAGAATGCATAGTCCCACAGGCTTTGCCCGGGCAAATGCTGTTCAGCTAGCCCGTGCTGAATGTTGATACGACCATTGTTTTTTTGCATCTGGAGGTGTCAAGAAGTCACCACGCAGCAGCGAAAGGCTCTTCTGTCTCGACAGCTCAGAGCCGAGGTAGTGCAAGTAGATGGACAGACCACCAGTGCTGGAGCTTTACATTGCCCGAAGTCAGGCCAAGCAAATTCGCTTGTTTGAGCCCGTTGCTGAAGAATGCTGCTGATGTTCTTGCTTTGCTGCGGTGTTTGTCTCTCATTCGAACGGCTCTGAGGGCCATGGCCTTTTCCGACGTGCCTTCGACGTGCGATGCTTCCATCTCAGATTACTTCATCTTGCAGACTGTCGACGAAGCCTTACCACAACCCTGGGATGATGGGCTCCCTTGCTCGAGTTTCACCTCCCGGCTCAATCGCATTCTCAGACGCTCCCGGTTAAAGGAGAGACCCTCCAAGTCTAGAGTGTGGCAGGAACAAAGCAGAAATCTGGCAAAGTTGGGATGGCATTGATGTTATTCGGGAGAGCACGAGATCCTGCCCTGCATCCATTTCTGAGAGCCCATCTACGTGTGCCTACGCTTGAAAGTTGTAAACGACTAGCCGACTACTTGTTTCTAGAAGGCCATCGGATCCATTGGGATCTTGCGTGTGT
>CAJNJA010023053.1:1644-17395 GCA_905231915.1 Symbiodinium necroappetens | reverse complement strand
GGGTTTAGGGTTTAGGGCTTTTGGTGGGCCTCTTCGGGTTCCTTTAAAGGGTTCCCCAAAGAAGGGAAGCTTCTGGGGTGTAGGGCTTTAGGGTTTTAGGGTTTTTTTGTGCTTCGGGCTGTATGGTTTCAGGGGTTTTTGTGTTTTGGGCTTTAAGGCATTCGGGTTTGGGGGTTTTGGTGTTTGGGGCTTTGGGGTTTCATGATGTATGCGGTTCAGTGTTTAGGGAAGGGTATAGTAAACAAACCCTAAACAAACTAACCTTAACACTGAACCCAAGCATCTATACATGTATAATGTTCATTCATACGTATGCGTATATACGCACACACACACATATATATATATATGCACACACTTCTGCCGTTCTTTAAAAGTCTAGACCGGTGTAAACATCCTTTGACACCATATTTCCATGCGTATATATATATATACACACATATATATATATACACATACTGCTGCCGTTCTTTAAAAGTCTAGACCGGTGTAAACATCCTTTGACACCATATTTCCCACCAGCCCCGGTCCGGCCTTACTAGCCCTGAACCCTAATTTTCATCCCTGACTACGGTTGATGCTATAAACCCTGCATTACCTTCAGGACCCTAAACTATGGGAATTATTGTATATTCCTTCTTATGGGTAATGCAGGATTTATATCATCAACCGTAAGCCCAAAAACCCACATAGAACCCGAGGGTATGGGTGTAGGGGTTGCAACCTATGCAAAGCCCGCACAGAACCCCTGAAAGAAAAGGGTTAACTCAGCCGTCGACGGTCTCCACCCTAAACTCGCAACCCTAAACCCCTAAACTCGAAACCCTAAACCCTCAATCCTAAAACCCTGAACCCCGAAACCCTGAAGTGCTGAACCCTCTCTCTCTCTCTCTCTGTCTGTCTCTCTCTCTCTCTCTCTCTCTCTTTCTATGTATATATATATATAGATATACCCTCTAAGCCCGAATTTCAAGGCCGTGCGCTGTTTGCGGCGGCCCGACTGTCCTTTGCTGCTCCGGCTGCGAGGTTGCGACCTCATCGTTTGTGGTTTTCGGGGTGGTTTGGGGTGTAGGGCTTTAAGTTTAAGATACCCCAAACCCTGAACTTAAACCCCTATAAACTCTAATGAGGGTGTAACGAAGGGTTTAGGGCTGCGGGTTCAGGGGTTTAGGGTTCAGTGTTGAAGGGCTTAGGGCGAGGAGGGTTTTGTGTTTCTGTTTGGGGTTAATTTAGGGTTTTCAGAGGGGCTTCAAGGGTTAAGGCCTTTATGGGTTTGGGGTTTCGAGTATCTTGGGGGTTGGGACAGGTTTGTAGGCCTAAGGGTCCAAAGGACCCGACAATCATCTAATTTTCGGTTGCAGATAGTTTCTAGGTTAATATTCGGGAGAGTATATTTTTTATATCCCTAAACCCTAATCTCTAAACCCCTAAACCCTAAACCCTTGTATGTCTAGTTGGTGCTTGGACCCTTAGGGTAGTGAGGCGCTCTCATCAGATATACGAGACCCTACGTGTTCAAGTGTAGGATTTAGGGTTTAGGGTTGAGGGTTTTGTTCAAGTGCTTAGTAATCACACCAATTCCGAAATATTAGCCTACAAGCCTACTATCCTAAACCCAAGTCTCCGATGATTGGGCCCTTCAGGCCCTATAACACCTATCAAATGCCTTATAGAACCCTTTCCTACAAAACGTACCTACTTGAAATGGGTCCTTTTGGGCTTTAGAGGGAGAGGGATACAGGTTCCCTGAGCCTGTAGACACCCCCCCAATCTTCCCTTCGAAAGAAGTTGTTTAGGGGTTCTAGGGGCTAAGCCCTGAACCCTAAACCCTGAAATTCAGGGTGTTTTTGGGGTTCAGGGCTTTGGTGGCTTTGGGGCCTTCAAGGCTTCAGTTTCAACCCTGGGGGGTTTAGGGTTTAGGGGTTTCGGGTTTACGGTTTAGGGGTTCAGGCATCTTTGTATCATGCCGGCAGAGTCGCATGAATTACTATAGAGCCCGTCCAAAAGGGTTAGGGTTTAGGATTCTGGGCAGTTCTGACTCCTGCAGAACATTGGTCGGACAACTTTTTCCCGGCAGGAAAGCCTTTGATCGAAAACCCTAAGGCCTATGTGGAGGTTCATGGGGCTTGGTACGTACAGTTGTCGGTACCCTAACTGGGGTTATAAGTGATTGTAAGTATAGTTACCTCATTTGTTATAAACTTAGCAGTTACTACCTGGACCCCACAGAACCTATGTTTTTAGGTTCCTTATTATGATTTCCTTATATAACTCCTTCAAAAAGGTAGGTTCTTTAGGGTCTAGAACCCTAAACCCGAAACCCTAAACCCTAAAAACCCTAAACCCTAGACCCTAACCCCTTAATTAATCCCCAAAAGGAACTACTTAGGGGCCTATGGGTAAGTCCCATGATGGCCCGAGTACAGCCTGGACCCAGGAAGTCTTCTACTGCTCCGTGAACTGTCAGCAGAAGGCTCGGCTGCTGGTGGGAGACAGGGGGGGGGGTTTAGGGTTTAGGGTTTAGGGTTTAGGGTTTAGGGTTTGGGGGGGGGGGGAACTTTGCTGTTTCGAGAAAATCTTGATGTTTGAGGGTTTAGGGCTTCGGGCAGGTGGTGAAGGGATAGGAGTCTCAAAAACCCTAAGCCCTAAACCCTAAACCCTGAACCCGACCCCCCAAAAAAATTAGTCAAAATGTTCCGGGCTTGGGATTCAGACTTGGGTTTTTATGGTTTTGGGGTTTTCAGGTGGGTGTGGATTCTACGGTTGATGATATAAATCCTGCATTACCCAGAATTATAATAAGGAATATACCATAATTCCCTTAGTTTAGGGTCCCTAAAGTAAATGCAGAATTTGTATCATCAACAGTAGTTCAGGGGCCTAGAGTTGGGGGTGCAGGGGTCAGGGTTCAAGTTTTTGGGGGAGCGGGAGTTTGATGGGGGTTCCCCACCCCTAAACCACCCTAAACCCCCCTAAACCCTAAAAGCCCTAGCACCCTAAACCCTGAAACCTTAAACCCCGAAAACCCGAAACCCCAAAACCCTAAAACCCTAAAGCCCTAAAGCCCTAAACCCTAGGCCCTAAACCTCTGAATTCTTCAAATTGTGCCTGGAACTGTAGAGCTGTCCTTACTTAACCATGTCTAGGGTCCCTATAATTTTTTTTTCAATACTGGGGCTTATGTAGTAAAAGCCTACAAAAAGCTGGTTAGGATGGTTTGAGATAATTATTGCTCTGGGTTTTCTTGATTGGCGGAGGCTCACATTTTGGGTTGTTGGAGTGTTTTGGGGGTGGGGTCTAATAAAATTTCATTGCAGCTCACGCGTGGTTGCAAGTGTGGCTGCGATGAATGTACCGAAAGTGCATACTTCTCCGCAGTTTTGTTTCTAGCTTCAGGTACATATAACCCTACCCTAAACCCCCCAAAAAGCAAACGCTTACGGTTTAGGGTGTGGAGCTTCCAAGGCTTTTAGACTCAGCACTGAACGGTATCCTCTAACCCCTCAAACCTACCCGAACCCTGAATCCCCTGGATAAATGCCGGAGCACTGTGACAAGAAACTCGAAACAAAAGGTTTAAAACAGCTAAACTTAAACGCCGACGTCTTTTCAACCCAAACTTCTGAAACCTTCAGCCCTGGACTCTGGACCCTAGGCCCTGAACTTAAAAGGACTGGGCTTCGCACCGGCTTCACTGCCACCGTCGCGCGGACCAAGTGGCACAACAGGCCCGGGGACCGTCCTCCAGATCTCCCGTTTTTGTTGTTTAGGGTTTCGGGTTTCGGGTTTAGGGTTTCGGGTTTAGGGTTTAGGGTTTAGGGTGCAGGGTCCAGGGTCCAGGGTTTTGAGGATTTACTATGTGCAAGGGTTGCGTAGGGGTTTTTGAGCTGTTCAGGGTGTTTGGGATTTTGAAAGGGTTGGAAATGGGTTTGTGCGGCTGTGCAGGTTTGCACATGTGTTTTTCCAGGGTTGGTACTTGTATAGGTTTGGTCAGAAAGTGTTATAGGGTGTCCTAAGAGTTTTGTTGGGTTGCTAAGTGGGGGATTGTATGAGGGCGTTGTAGGATTTATCAGAGTCCAGGACGGTTTAGGAGGTACTTAATGCTACGATACACGATCTTGCTTTGCTTGTTCCTGTCCTATGCCGCGATCTCCAGCCGGACCCTGACGTGAGAGTCGAATCCGTGGCAGACGGCGTCTGGCGCTGCCTAGCCTGCAAGAGGCAGGGCAGCAAACCATGCAGCCTCTGTGCTGCTTGGACATGATATCAGCAAAATTGGAGTCTGCTTTAGATCCTGCAGAATAGACATCAGTGCGAGCTAGTGAATCTAGCTGTATTCTGATGCGGAAACGTACACTTCGCAACACAAAATCCGAGTGCCCTCGCTCCTGAGACCATGGACTCCAATCGTGTTTTGGAGGCTCCGGAACCCAGAGAGCCCAATACCTCTTAATTAAGGAATATACCTTAAATCATAATATTAAGGCCCCTATAATTTAAGGTATATTCCTCAATTAAGGGGTATTGGGCTCTCTGGGAAGAGGACCGCAACCTCATGTCGGTCTGGGAGACTCATCACAGGCTCCAGAGGGCAACCGCAAACATGATCGAGAATTTGTTGCTGTGCGTTTGCGGCAGCTCCCGCGCCTAAACCCGAAACGCTGACCCCTGACGCCTGGAGCGATAGCGTCGTTCGCTGGAGCCGCGGATTGATGTGATGATGTTGGCTGCTGCCTCGGTGATTGACAATGGACCCACCCCCAAACCCAGCCCTCGCCTAAACCCTAAATCGTTTTGCAACGAAGTAGCGTTGTTTACTGGAAAGTTTCCTGGAAAGAGAGCTGGCGATGTTCGGCCAAGGTTCTAGATACCCTAAACCCTAAACCCTAAACCTAAACCCTAAACCCTGAATCCTAAAACACTAAACTTCCGTAAACCCCAAAGCCAAAAAACCTAAGCCCTCAACTCTCAACCCAGGGGTCCTCTGCTTTGGGTGTCAAGTTTGGTGTCTGCAGTTTGGGACCCAGGGTTCTGGCTTGGGGGCTGAGGTGTACTTGCAGGGTTTAAGGTTTTAGGAGTCTTAGGATTCAGGGTTTAGGGTTTAAGGCGTTGTGGCCCGAGCACAGTTAGCAGAGCGTCGCCCATTGGCGTGGCTCTTGCTTCTGTGCGCTTCCCAACCCTAGCTAGACTTGTCCTAGCGCCGCCATTGCTGCTGGAGGCGGCGTGGCGCAGCACCTCTCGTGCTGCTTCGGGGAGGCGCCCTCCCTGCAGACTCTGGCAAGCCGGAGTCGTGTTGTCGCTGCAGCTTACTGCCGACAACCTTGGTGGGCCTCACTCCGGAGGCGATTCTCCTACTGCTCCTGTCACTGCAATTTACTCTGCTGACAGTTGGCAGTGGTGTATTTGGTTGGTGGATATTCATATATGCGGCGGCTGTGTCCCTACCTTTTTCTGGTGCCGTTTATAGTATTGGGATTTGCTTTGATCATTTGGGGCGGTGGCGCCCCACCTAGCCACGGGAAGACAGCAACGTCTCCCGTCACCGAGCTGGCACAGGCGCCAGCGCAGAGCCCGTGCAAAGGCACGCCGGCGCCTTCATCTTGGAAGAGAACTACCTGGCGATCGTGCACTTCTGGAGGCGCATCACGGCAGCATGCCGCCTACGTCGAAACAAGCGGGCCCAGCCACGGCCAAACCATCCAAAGGACGTGGCAAAGGGCAAGAAGCCACGCCTCAAACCTCAAGGATCGAATTTGCACTGCCACAAGCAATGGTCGTTTCGCTCCAGGCCATCACATCAAGATCAACGCAAGACTTATGGGGAACGCCAACAACGGTCCCCGGCGACTTGAGTGTCGAACAACAGGCTCAGCGCAGGGCTTCTGCGGTGGGCAAACTCTCCAAACGCATATCCGGAGATCTCAAGGCGAAAGAGGAGCTCAAGAGCTCGCTGCAGCAATGGGCGGTGACTATGGCGATTCACCTTGCGGGTCTGGTTCAGCGAGTTCGGGCGTTGGGCGACAAGGTCGACACAGACCTGGTGGAAGCTTTGGGAGAAATGAGGGCGGCCTTGTTACAGCAGCCGTCTCTGACTACATCCGAGGAAGTGGCTGCCGCCACAGAGGCTGTCGGCACGCCTATCTGGAGTGCGGTACAAGAGCAGGAAGTTCTACGCATAGCAGCGGCTCTTCGGGCTTTCGGTGTGGTCGAGGTGCCGGGCAGACATCCAGATGGTGGTTCAGAAGTCAGTTTTGGGGGAGGTTTTGCAGCCTCTCCTCCAAGGGCGGTGCAGACCGTGGACCTGCTCGGGTCTGCCGCGTCAACCTCTCCGGAGCCGGGACATCGGGCTTCGATTGTGGGTGCCGCTTGTCCGATGGGACTGCCTATGGATCCTATGGATCCCCCTTCAGAGTTGGCACATCTGACAGCGGATGCAGGTGCTTCTGGCGATGCCATTCTCCGACCCACTCGGTGGCAGAAACGCCGGAACGGCAACGAGGGCTCGCGACCTTCCAAAAGCCCCCGCCGCGACGTTCCTGCCCCGGCGCCGTGGCCCAGGATGGCAACTGGCTCGACTCCAGAGGCTCCCCGTCGCGCAGCAACTGCGATAATACCGGCAGAACCAGCTGGTGGCGAGAGCGAGCTCTCGCTATCATGGGAATCTGCTTGGCGACGGTTGTTGGCTTTCACTCTCGCACAAGGCTCGGCTTTTGTTGGCGATCTTATGCGAGATGGGCGACAAGACGAGGTTCTGCCTCTTCAGGACGAGGGCGAACACCGGGCGGACCTTCTGGTGGCAGCCGAGGATCTATGGCAGGCACTGCAGTTGTTTCACGAGGGCAATGGCGAAGGAGCATTTGCCTCACTCAGTCTCCGGCTGCAAGAGATGCTCAACCATCTACGAAGGTGCCCGAGCGCCCTAAGTGGTGTCCGGCAGGGCATGGTCGTGTTGGCGCAAGTCACGGTCGGCAACCTGTTGGATCCATATTCATTCGCGCCGTCTACAGCGCAGGAATGGCTGTTTCCCACGGCCATTGTCGAGCATGGCGATTTGCTGCGAGGACACATCGCCGCCACGCCCTCATCACAGCCGGAGATCCAGGTCTTGCTCAGCAGGCGGTGTCCTGCCTTCTGGGAAGCGGACGATGGCATTGCCGAGCTCTTCTGAGTTGGATTTGGCATTGTGCGCGTGCGGTACCAGTTAGGCTGTACAGACACTTGCAGTGGCGCTGTACAGCTGGTTGCTCGATCGGAAGACCCGTTTTTCATAACGTCTCTCGCCCGCCCCCGACAGGCGCGGCCGCAGTTGCTAAGGTCGATCGGAACCGCCAGCGATCATGCCAGGCCCGTTGCAGACAGGCTCCTCTTGGCAGAGTTGGCTTCCTTCTTTGGCTTTCGATTTGGCCATGTCATGGGGTTCAGATTTGGCAACAAAGCACGGTGCAGGGTCAACCCGTTTTTACCACTAGCGGTGTTAGGGAAGCCACTCATATTAGGGACATACAACCCGCTAGGGTTCCCAATGCCCCTATTGTCGAGCCCTTGTTGAGAGCGGGGCCCATGGCTCTTCGCACTATCTGTATTTACCGGCTCCCTACTGTTCAACAACCTACTGTGCTTGTGGTTGATGATCGGGCCCGCGGTCGTCTGCTCTGCCGAATGGTGTGCTCAGCTTACGGTTTATCTGATGCTGATTGGCATCTTCGTCGACTGGTGGAGTCTTTACCGTCCCTGCCTACTGAACAATATGTGATGTCCCCGGTCTCCCTTTCTTGGAACTTGATCCAGGTGCCGGTTGATCTTCGTCCGATGGGAGGCCGTATCATGCTCCTGACCACAGGCCGTTGTTCGTCGTGCGGGGAAGTCGCTGAGGTTGCCATCCAGGAACAACATTTGGGCCCCTGTCCGGTGTTTCTCTGCCGCACCAGCCAGGGATGGTTCCATCCCACCGCTAGGGTTATGCTACTTCCGTTCGGGGATGCTTTTCAGGTCTGGCCCATGAATCAGGCTGCTGTCTCGTCGGTTGCGGTTGAGGACACGGAAGGCAGACCACCTACCTTGGAGGACCGTTTCAGTACGAGTTTGTCACTCCCCACGGTTGGGGAGTTGGCATACCATGATCTCAGTGGTGCCAATGCTGTCATTCTCCACCTGCATGGCCATACCTATGCTTGCCTTCCCTCTTACGCGGATCATCTCACCCTGAGGTCGGCTGCTCTCAGCGCGGTTGCTGCTGATTTGTGTATTCTCGCCCGAGGGCGGCTCCTCTTTGCACGGATGCTGCCACCCCTGGATCGCTTGCCAGCTATACCGCTGCATATTGTGATGGCGACGATGTCATGGGGGTTGTTGACCTTCGTCCTTCTGGAGGCGGGGTTTATGTCATTCAAGTTCCGCCAGGCTCTACCCCGGCTGAACGCATTGCCTGTGCTGTCCAGAGCTACGGTGAACCGGACCCTGACCTTCCGTTATACACAAGCCTTGCGCAAGGGTTGGTGCATGTTATGCACCGCGAACGTGTGGTCGACCCATTTGCTCCCCTTGCTGCTGCCATTCCCGCACCTATCGTGGTTACCAGAAGACACTCTCACGTTGGTGCTGGGTATGTTGATCCTCACTTGCCTGCTGAAGATCTCGGGTTTGACCAGGACCATGAGGCTATGGTGGGTCTTAGTGACAGCAGTGCTGGTTTCCTGCCTAGGATCAGTTGGTTGGTGCTATTGGGAGGCATTGCTACCTTTCGGCCCCTGCAGGCTGTGCCCCTTTCACTAGTTTGTTGGGGGATGTTAGGGGTTTTTGCTTCCGCTGTGCAGCTGCCGGAATCGTCTGGGCTCGTCCGCGGCTCTATGGGCTCACCATGGGAGGTCGCGCACCAGGTGCCGAACCTAGCGTCTGTCGCGGAGCACAGCACACTCGGCCGCAGTTTGGCTTTCATGGATGCTAGGCCAGTGACTGGTGTTGCCCTGGATGCTAATGCTGGTTTTCCAGTATACCAGTTTTGTGTGTGGAGTCCGGGTGAACGCATCTGCTTCCTCCTAGACGGAGATGCCTCCCCCGTTGCCTACAGGGAACGTCTGTTAGAGATTAAAGCTGCCCTTGACCGAGGCATGTGTTTACCGTGGGATCCTCAGCCACTCGACAGGTGCGTGCATATGGTGTCTGTTGCCAAAGATCGCGCACTTGCCACTATCATTGTTGATACTGGACGGGAGTACGTCTGCCTCGAAGTGAATCGTGCCCGACCCGGCCCTTCGATCTTGTCAGCGCTTCAGGCGTTATGTCCTGGTCAGATGTTCAGACTTGGCGACAGCACGCGGTCACCGATTAGGGACGGTGATGTCGTCCGAGTGCATTCTGATAAACCTACTGCGTCAGCTGTCCCACAGTTCCTGCTTCCACAGCATACCTACTCGCCACTCGCGGCGGAATCTCAGCAGAATGTCTACGTGGTTTCCGTTGATATGGGCCTCATCCGCCTCACTGTCCCTCACGGCGTCAGTGTCTGGACATTTGAACGTGCTCTGATTGCGTGGTTAGGCCGTCAGAGATGTCTGGGTGTACGGCTGACTCAGGTTGACTTGGTTGGCACTCCGCCTGTGTTTTGTCTACCGCGCAGAGGTCGCAGTACACTTGTCGTTGTTCTCGTCGATCTTGTTGACTCTGTCCTTGATCCGGTTATTACGGTGGCAGACGGCGAGGGGACCCATGAGCTTGATTGCGAAGTCCTTCGCGAACCTTGGCGACCGGCCTCTCTTTTCTGGAATGAAGTTCTGGAACGCGGGCCAGCGTGTGTTGCTTGTTGGTCCGCCTCTCCCAGTGCTCCTCAGGGCGGACCTCCAGTGCGGCATATTACCCTGGGACTTGATGTATGTAGGGCTCTTAGCACGGGATGGCGCTCGCCGATCATCAGTGCTATCCCGAGCTATGACTTAGTGCAAGGTGCCACCAGGCAAGGAATTGATTGGGGGTGGGGACCATCGCCTGTGAGTAGTCATGATGCTTCCACCCAGACCGTTGCTTCACATTGGCCTATGCGTGCATCGCCTCTCTTCTCTGATGCCATGCCAGTTCCGCGTCGGGCTGATGGGTGCTCCTTTAACAGCCGATACGGGTCTGAAGGGACCCTTTTTCACCTTGAATGTCCCCAGATGCATGTCCGTTGTACCATCCCGTGTTTTGCAGGTCGCCACATTTGGGCCTTACGACTTGGCAACTGGGTTCATGCGGCTTGCACTCCCCACATAGGCTGGGATGAAGTCCTCGAAGTTGCCGGACTTTCGTTTTGGGATCTGCCAGGCACTAGCATTCACGGTTCCGAACATGTCTGGACTTGGCCCGATGATGTGGCGTCACTTTCAGGTCGATGCGGTCATGTTATGCATGAAGGAAGCGACCCTTGTCTTGAATGCCTTCGCTTTGACGACGGAGTAGCTGCTACTGCTAGGGAACAACCGTCAGTCAGCAGCTCTGCTTATAGCCGGCGCAGTACTCTCGGTCTTCTCTTGCTGATCTCTGTGCCGGATTGGCGCCTGCGTGTCATTGTGGCTGCGTCGCTTATGTCGATGGGATCCTCTTCCAGTGACGAAGCGTCCTCGTCCCATGCGCATTCAGCTCTCAATAGTTCGGGTTGGCCTGAGGACGCTCCCGATGACATGCACCCGGTCCACGGGGATGCCACTCGCACCTGCACGGTTGCTTGGTGTCATGAGCTGTCGTGTCAAACCACGCACTTTGCTACCACTCCTGCTGCTCTTGCCGAGTACTTCAATCGGCATGCTCCTGCCGAGTTGGTGCGTGTTCACCTGTGGCTCCCCTTCCATGGTCCGGCGTTGTTTGACTTACCACGAGAGGCGCATACTGATATTCTGGCTGCTAAGCTTCAGGCTGCAGGCCATGATTTTTCCCGACACTCTCTATTTGTCGCCTTTGACTCACAACCCACTGTTGTTGACCTTATCTCCGTGCCTCCTGGAGGAAGTCGGTGGTGGATTGTTCGGGATGGTCTATCTCGGGAACTGCTGCGCCCGGTGACGACATGGGTAGAGGACCATCGCAGAGCGGTTGTTACGCTGAACTCGCACGGGCAAGTCGCTAGTCTGGTCGCCACGCCAGAGGTTGCTGGCATGTATCACCTGCCGCATGGCGCTCGAGGAACCACTGCCACGCCCCTTACGCGGGTGTACGGATACCTTGCTGATTCGGGTTTGGTTCTCGCTGAGGCTAGTATTGGGGTTTCGTTCGCCCTTTCCCGCATTTCAGGCAGTTGGGGCCTTACTCTTGCCCTTCTATTAGGAAGCCTGCCAGCTGCTCGAGCCATGATGCAGGACCAGCTCATTCTCACTCGGTCCCAAGTTGCTTGGAACTCCCCTCAGAGCACTCCTCGGCATTCATGCATCTGGACTCACACTCTGGCCGCGCCAGTTGTCCTGCCCTACACCGACCCTCCTGACCCCGGGAGCATGTCTGCGGCTGTCGCTGACACAGGCCGCGGTGTTCGTTCAGATGGACTGTTCGCATGGACGAATCCTCGTCAATGGGGCGACAGTGCGCACATCATCCACTACCCGGTCGGTGTCTGCCCGCCTTGCGTCTTCTGGCTTGTGCATTATCGTGGTCGTGGCTCAGTTGTCTGTGCCATGCCAGGGCCTCTTGACTGGCAGTATCTTGCTCAGGAGTCAGCAGAAGCGCTTGCTACACCTAGCTTCTTGCAAGGCACCTTTGGCATTCAGCACAATGGGCGCGTCTTTGCATTTGGCTCTGACCTTACTGCCCCACCACACGGTACGATTGTCCACCTTGTCCGTACTGGTAGTCGTGCTGCTTCGAGTCTTACTGCCAATGTGTGGGAAACACCCGCTGATATGCCGTGGGTGCCCCAATTTGAATATAATATTTGCCGCGGCCCTCGTGGTGAGTCTCCGATTCGCCCGCAGCCGGCGCCCCGGCATGCTACTACCACAGCATGTACTCTACGGGAGGACATCCAAGCTTCAGTTTCTTATTTCCAGCATTTACTTGGTGGGTTTGAACAGTCGGTCGAACGATGCCATAGTGTTGCCTCCCGCCTCGAGGCTGCGGGATCTGAGGAAGCAATCCTGGTGAACCATGAGCAAACTGAGGCACCTGCTCCTGAGGGTTCGGATGCTCCCATATCTTGCAGAGGCCAAGTGTTTATCCTTCTTGTGTGCCTTTGGGCTCAGGCGTTACCTGCACCTCTCGGCGCTTCAGCATGTCTGTTTGGTGGAGCCATACTTGCACCCATTCCAACCTTAGCTGTGGGTTCCGGCACTGACGAACCGGATGGCCCGACCGAGCCTAGTTCCCCTGATCTCACAGACCTGCAAGCCCCGACGCCTACGGGCTCTATTGAGCATGGACATGGGGAAGCCGTGGGTGTCGTGCAACGGCCAGGTAACACTCCATTCAGCCGTACCTCGGCTCCGTTACGTGGGGATACTGCCCCTCCTGTCCCTGCTTTCGACACTGCGCAGATACCAGGCATTCAAAGGCGTGTTGCCGCTTGCATTTCCGAGGTTGATCTTAGTGATAACGGGTCCCCTTTTGTGCCGCATGGCTGCCCCTTTACCCTGCACAACCCCTTCACCAGCCGGTCGCAATGCAGAATCATGTCCGAGATTATTCACACTCCGCAGGCTTTGCGTACAGTCCTCAGCGACTTTGCCGCGCGACGAGGATGGCAGCCGCTCGTGCCGGTGCACCCTCAGCCGGATGCGGACAGTGTACACCTGATCCCTGCTGCCGCTTCGCCAGCGCTTGCTTCTGTTCTACTGCGAACCGGGACAGACTTGTACCCATTGTGTGCCACTCGGATGGGGTCGGGACCACCGCACCGTCGCATTGTCCTCAATGGCCGGCATGGCCGCATTCGGGAACCTTATAGTGTCGCAAGGGGTGGGGATAGCCCCCTTTCTCTGCGAGATGGCGATTGTCTGGCAGTTGACACTGGGCCTTTCGGACCGCCGCCCCCGACCCCGGCTCGCTCAAGTGCCTCCAGCACTGGCATCTACCTCTCTCTCCTTGTCGGCTTATCTAGGTGGGCTGGTTTTAAACTTTCTTCGCTGGCCTTACTTTATCTTACCTGTACCTCGGCTGTTCAAATCCTCCCAGCGGCTCCCGATGGTGTCCCGCTGCCGCGGTACTCGATTGGCCACTTTCCGTGGCGTGCCCCCCTGGAACGGCAGGATCTCCGGCATGTATGCAGAGATCGTGTATGTCGTCTTTCGCTTCTCTGTCCTTGGCGCGGCCCGCAAGGGATTTATCACACAGGGCGGTTCACTAACCTTGATGCAGTTTGGGCGCATTATTATGAGAGTGGTCGCCCTCGGGAACTAGTTCCTGTCTGGCCTTGCTTGACTGCCGATCGTATTTGGTTCGTGCCAAGAGTCCATATTGCTGGCGCTCTGAAATGCGTGGTGGTGCAGTATGATGGCCAGTTTAGGGCTGTGGCTCTCCCTTCTGCGTTGTCACATAGCCGCCTTGTTCACACCATTCGTTACTTGACCGGCTGGGACATAGGTCACCTTCGCTTACCACCTGGCCTAAGCTCTCGAGCCACTGTGTCTGCCGAGGACCTCCAGCTCCGTGATGGTGATCTGTTGGACGCTCTCTCTCCCGGAGAGGACGGGGGGCGCTACATCATACGGAGTCCCTCTGATATTAAAGATCATGTGCTGTGGTCGCGGGCCATGGTGTTGCAGAGGCCTACTCACGTGCGCCTGTGGACCCCTGATGTACGGCCACCGATTCTGACTTGTCTCCCGGCTCCCACTAGTTGGCATCCAGACGCTTTGACTTTCTCGGGTGATTTTGCAACAAGTTATCCGGGTCGCTGGGTGCCTGCGCCCTGGACACCTTGCCGGATCCCTCAACTTGTTCGAGCGGCCACCGATCCCGAGACTGCTAACATCCTCTATGAAGACTCTACGGGGGTACGCTGCATCAATGTGGAGCGTTACGTTACCCCACGTACCCTTGTGGAAGGAACCTCTGAATCAGCAAGAGGCACCAGAGTCCTTGGCATGCTATCGCTCGGCACGCAGGCCCCACTATGCCTTCGGGATGGCGATGTTGTGGTTACTGGGCCCTTGCTCCGCGCCGATGACTCTGCTTGGCCGGATCTGCGTAATACAGCTCTTCGGCTTTCTCATGCCCCTGCACATATGGGATGGATTTACTGTCTGGCCCTCTCTGCCAGCTCACGTATGGCCTGTCTTCTTCTCACTTTTGGACTTCATACGGATGCTATGCAGCCGCCTTTATGTAGTGAACGAACGGGCCGCTCCCGTTCTCGAAGTTCTGCGCCCCGGCGCGCCTTGAGCCCACGCCTCGGGGCCTGGCAACCAGAACGGCGACATCCCATGAGTCAGGTCCTTACTCGCAGTGAATGCCATTTTCAGGTTCTCTGCCCGTTTCGGGGGTGGGGGGAGGTCCAGTCTTATTCCCGATCCTTTGAATATGCACACTTCTTACAAGCCTCTCACCGAGATGCTGGCACATGGGCTACTGGTTATTTGCCAGTAGGGGGCGAAGATACGGGGCATTTCACTACCGTCCTTCCTTTACCCCCTTCCCCCTTCGCCATTGTCCTGATGCATTCGGCGGAGGTTAGCCGATCTGTCATTCTGCCAGCCTTTACCACGCTCAGGAGGGTCTCTGACTATTTGACTGAGCTTGGAGCTGTTCCGGGTCTCCGGACGCGGGCACCACCAGCCCTTCGACGTGTTGAAGGTTATTTGGACGAGCCAATCCGCCTAAGACATGGTGACACCTTCGAGGTTGAACTGGGGCCTTGGCACCCTCGTGTCCGCCGCAGAGAAGCCCTGTATGTGCCTGCCCTAGATTGCCTCCCTCACCTCAATGTCTGGCATGTTACCACTATTGTGGGTACTGGAGGTTGGGTTAATGTCTGGGGTACTACGGACACTGGCGATAGTTACTGCAATCGGTTTTGGATTTCTGATGGGTCGCTCTGGTCACCGACTTGGCTTATGTTTCGCAACCGCGGCAGCTCGGTGTCCTCCCGGCGCTGGGTCCCAGTTCCGTACTTGCCAGAGCAGGAGGTCAGTTTTGTGGAACAACCTGACATAGATGAAGCTCATGTTTTGCTAGTCAGTCCGCATGACACTTCGGCCACTCGTTGCTATAGGCTTCTGCTTGCCCAAGAGGCCTCTCGAGCTGACTCCAATCGTCTGCTAGAAGGATGGCAACTCCGCCCTGACATTGAAGCGCGTGTTGTCAAGCCTTGGCCCCGCAACGGAGACGTCTACGTACCGCGGTTGGCCGGTCGGTTGTTCCAGTCCGGCGTTGTTACCACTAGTCTCGCGCTGGGTAGCCGCTCCTGGGGGAGCCGGCTGCTGTGTCTTCTATTATGGACTGTCGGTGTCTCGGCGGAAGACTCTGGGCCAGCTGGAGATGACTCTCCGCAGACCGTGGTCGCCGCCGTCCCTCCTAGCCATCCTGTCTCTCAGCTCCCATTCATGGGCATGATGGCTGCGCTTGCGGCACGGTGGCCGCACTGTATCGCTCTTTTCGGATTGGGGCACTATCTGGTTCCGACTACTGGGATGTTTGCTCCTCCTCTTGAGCAGCAACAGCTTGCACCAGTCCCTGTTGGTAAGTTTCCGTGGCGTCTTGCGCCGGCGGATCGTGCGTGCCATGAATCTGTTCTGCCGCGGAATCCGGCGCGGCTCTTGTCTCCCTTCACCGGGTTGAGTGATGAGACAACCATTAC
>CAJNJA010023042.1:0-33541 GCA_905231915.1 Symbiodinium necroappetens | reverse complement strand
AACTTCGTTCGGGATTGTTTATTTTTCCACTGCTTCCCCAGTCAACGATGTCCTAACATTTGTGTGGACCCCGGGTACAGGGCAGAGTGTCCAAACACTTGTTGGGGAAAAACACAGCAGAATTGGCCCTCGGTAAAAGGCAGAATTTCCTGGCATGTGTTTTGGCCCCAGGCCTGAAGTGTCTGACATGTGTTGTGGCCTCGGATTCTTGACAGTTGCCTTAGCCCTGGGTTTCAAACAGAACTTACAAACGTTTCTGGACCCGGTACGGTGCAATATTTTCTGAAATGTTGTATTTGTGCATACCTCAGAATGAAGCTGGTTGCTGATGTCACCTCATGGTTGATCTTGACCTCGATGACCTCGCATGAGCTTTGCATTGAGTACACATGAACGGTCTGGCAGAACGGATCATTTCTCCCCATCGCAACCATTCGAGACATGTTTTTGACATGTTTAATCGTGTCTAAACATGTTTAATTTTGATTTCAAAGTTGATGACCATAAGATTGCATTGCTCAAATGCATGTGTATTCATGTGTAAAACATGTATATTTCTGCTCGTGTTTAAAATTCGTGTTTAAAATAGGCGAACGTGTCTAAAAACCCTAAAATCCATGTTTAAAAAGCTGCGGATATGTTTAAAATGCAGTTCGTGTTTAAAATCCAGCGTGTTTATTTTCAAAAATACTGTAAAATACAGTACGCGCGGCTCAGCTTTTTAGACGCGAAAATTTTTTAGACGCTGTGGTTATTTCCACAGTGCCGCACTCAATATTTTAGACGCGCCCTCTGATCTCTAGGGTGCACCGGCATGGTCCGAGACATTGTGTGCGTCCCCTGCACGTGCTGCCAGTTATCTGCACCGCAGCCGCGTCGGCCTGGGCACGGCTGGGCTGTGCTTCCGGTCTCCGTACCACCAGCTGTGACAAGCACGGCTTTGGGTTGGCCCGCACAGCTCCACGCCAGCCAAACTCATGGCCCGGACCTTGACACCGGTGAGGCCGCGGGCCCGAGCCGGCGGCCTTTGTGTAGTCCATGTGGTGCGGAATGGGTTACAGACGTCGCTGTGTTGGCGCTCCGCTCGTGCAGGCGGAAACAATGGGCCATGGAACACGCCCCGATGGCGCTTGGTTTCACATCTTCCACTTGCTCCTTCGGTCGGGGAAAGTCGTGGATCCGGTATCCATATCGCTTGTCACAACCGGTTTCCTCATTGTTTGTGTTCGGTTTCATTATTTGTCCTGCGAGAAGCCGCAACAAAATGTGCAAAATTCTATGCATACTGATTCTTAAGCCCGCCCTCGGCGCTAGGTCCCTTGCTAAGAGTAAGCAAAACAAGAAGTTCGTGGTCGAACTCGGAAATGGCGGCTTTGTAGCATCGCCACTCATTACGCGACGCCGGTTGATGCAATTTATGAATTCCGTTGTTTCTTCAGGCGATGGCGCTTGGTCCCGCATTTTTCATTGGGCGATGGCCGCGAGCTTCATATTGACATTCTCCTCTAAGCGATGGCGGTTTGTCCCGTTGGTTCCTCCCGACCTTATCACCATCCCTCGGGTCCCCTTGGTTTGCGAGTGGCCATTGCGATGCCATCTGAATCGGCAGAGTGACCTGCTCGTGCCAATGCTTTGGTTGCTGCAGTTGGCAACTCGACATCGTCTGCATGGCCCAAGAACAATGTTTATGGAAGTGCTCAGCGAGCGCACGGTGCAAATGTGGCGCTACCTCACGTCCCCAAAAACATGTTTCAAGAGAAAGGCTTCCTGATTCCCGGTGTTGAAGATCCAGCCATGCATTGTTGAATTTGCATTAGATCATGCGCATGCATATTCGCATCTGATTTGTTTTTCGCATATTTTGGTCGCTCAGCACATGCTGAGGTCAGCTGTGTTGGAATCGGTCTATCGCTGTCGCTGTTCGCGCTGGCAGGCGTTCTGCATGAGCTCAATGCTGATCGCTCCTGTCGTCACGTTCGTGTCCAGCACAGCTTCGGGGAAGGCGTGGCCACCTATGCCTCCAACACCATTTTGTTCGACTGCGTGTTGAAAACCGGGCATGGTTCTGGCCTCAGTCTGTCTTCATAGTTGTTTCAAGTTGTTTCGCAGAGGTTTGCTTGACAGAAGAACGCATGTCGTCGAGGCTCTTACGGTCAGCTGATGTTGGACATTCTTGGGAAGCTCTATCCTGAAATTTTTCCGTTTTTGCAGGAGGGTTGACATCAGTTCGACGCCAAGCACGGGTTACATGTCCAGGTCTGGGGCGATGGTCCTCGACATGTTCGTGTTCATCGAGGCAAGCGCTGTGGTTTTAGTCAATGGCATGAAGCATGTTTCTGGTGCAATGCTGTGTCCTTGGCAGGGACTGGGTGCAGTGGCCACATACATAGTTTTCATCATGGACTATGTCCCGCAGGCGGTTGCTCATGTTGCATTGCGATCCTGTAGCATCATAGCACATCATAGCCAAGAAGTTGCAATGAGATTGATGCTCGTTGCTAGGTGTGCGCCTTGTGGGGGGACGACCATTGGTGCACAGACAAGCTCAACGTAGCCTTGCCCTCGGTGTTTGCAGTGCAGCTCCGGAGTTTCGATTTAACATGCAAACTGCCGTGGTGGCTCACGAAGTCCGTGCAACAGGCATGTACACGAATTTTTGGCTGGTTGCTATGCTCCTGCTCGCGTGACAAGTGAGAGACCGTCTCTTTCATTTCAGCGCATCTAGGGCTGCGAAAGCAAGTTTGTGGAGGCGTGGCAGTCCCAGTGACATGTTGCTAGACGAAGCAATTCAATTGCCAATTCAAGAACAGCTGCAAGCATGGGCATGGTCGGGCTATGTCGGGCTCAGAAAACCACAGGCTTTTACCACAGATTTTTCAACTGGCTCAATGCCGCTGGCAAAGCTTGGCAGCAATGGACAGGTCCGAACACAGGTATAGGTCCAATGGTTTACAAGATCGGTGCCAATATTTCCGAGCATGTATCCAACCTTGTGCAGATGTTGGAGCGGCGTATTAAATGTGAGAGCAACACTGTCGTGTCGGATGCCCAAATGTCGCAAATTGCCAAGCGATCCAGTGCGAGAGACCTACCTACCTTCTTGCTCGGGGTGGTTTGCGCCAACACACCGGGCATGTCAGCCATTTACGCCGAAGCAGGCACGGGCAGGTCGGTCGCGTTGTTCGCAGCCACCCTCGTCGCCAGCAAGGCCAATGATTTTTTCGTGGTCTTGTAAACTGAAGTGGCTGACTCCCTGAGACTGTTTTTCCGGATTTCCGAAGTTAGCTCGGCAGCTTCCATCGCGAAGAAATTCATTATCGGTGTGGAGGAGAAGGGCATCCAACTCCGTTTGGTTGTTGACGACGTGCTTGACGGTGGCGTCAGCAGCGATGCATTGAAGGATATCCTCACAGCACTTGCGCGAGATGCGAGTGAACATGGACATTAAGTCCTTAAACTTTTCACGATGAAGGATGAGAAAGTTGCAGAGTCCCTCGCCGGACTCAATGGCGACGCGAACTTTGTCGTGGAATTACAAGAGACAAAGTATGGAGCCCACAGATGGAACAAAACTGAAACCGAGCAGCTGATTCGGACATCCAAGAGTTCGGATGGGATGGACACAGCAGCAATTTTGGATTCTTCGCAAATTCCCCATGAGCTTGGCGGCTGGAGACCTCGCGATACGAGTACGAAGTTGTTCCTGAAACATGGTCAAAAGCCTTCGCAGTACCTCGGTGCCATCCACTGGCTGGGTGCGGGAGCTAAGCCGCAGGGATGGCAGTGATGGCTGCGATCCTGTTGGCAACCCGTACCCAATCGACCCACACAGCGCCGATGAGGTTTCACCAAGCCGACAATTGTGAGGGGCGGTAGCCTGAACTTTTGATGTGGCGACCTGTGTTTGGTATGTTTTACTCGAACAGCGCCGGTCTACGTCGTAGTGCTTTTCAGTGCTTGCTTCCCTTGCTTGCTCGCATCGAGCTAAGGACAGGATGAAGATGCCGCGACCGATAGATGAGCAGTTGGTGTAGAAAGGCAGCATGCGCCACCGCGGCAGCTAGTCCCGGGTAACCCACCCCCTTTTGAGCGCCGCTTAGCACCACTTCTGACCGCAGTCGCAGAAAGGCGCGTGGGGAAAAACCAACTTCTATTCAACGGATGTATAACTGGCGGTTTGATCTACAGGTGTCCTGTACGGGTATGCAGTTGTAAAATAAATTGGGAGTTCGAGATACTTACCAGCTGAAAACTGTCGACAGCACCAACAGACCAAGACGGCGATTGCCTTTGAAGCCCAAGCCCCAGACAAAGTTTACGTGCCGAGGCTTGGGCGACAACCGCGGTGGTGTGGCCTTTGAGCTGTCTCCGCGGTTTGTCTGCCCTGAGGCGATTTGCGATGCACATAGGTTCACAGGGTGCAAAATTATCGCGATTGATGCCTTCCTGGCGGAGGTATACATCCACATGCAGCATCGCCACCATTTTGTTGACTTCCATTGTTGTTATCATCAAGGCTTGGTGCGCACGTTCTCTTGAGCTTGGAATTTATTGGAGACATTCATCCCGAGCACGGGTTTTGATCTCAGATATGCCAGGCCCCAGTTCACTTCCATGCGAAGGACGCCTCGCTGCAGCATGTGCTGGAAGAAGCGCCTGGCCTCAACAAAAAAGTGTTGGGGCAGAGAGCCGCGCGACTTGCTTCTACTGGGTGCTGCATGAGCTGAATATTCAAGAATGGAAATCGACATGTCACAAGGTCAAATGGAACATCAGCGGCTTCCAGGCACATGTTGCAGTTTTTGAAGTGCGAGGACTCATTCTTGCCTTGCGAAAATTGTGGCGTTCACCATCAAGTGGTCGGCGCCCTGCTCGATCAGGTGCTCTCCATGGCATGCTTCGCCTTCATGACGCAACCTGACGAAGACCCCGGAAGACTCGCAATTATTGGCAGGTGTCCATTCTTCCAGGTCCACAAGCCCAACATAGCACCGAGCATGGACTCAAGTCTGAGTTTAGGCACACCAACTCGCCAGAGATCGCACTGCGCTTCGTCGGCGGGCCACGACTTGCACGCAAGGCGGGCAGTTGCTGCTGCAGACTCTGTGGACGCATGTTGCTGTTGTAGTTCCTCCGATGATGTCAAGATGTTGCCGCTATGGCGCGAGGATTCGGCATGCGGGGTAGCACCAGAATTTACAAAAGCTTTTGCTGTCGCAGGTGCTCACGATTCAAACATGCCTTCTTTGGGCTGTGTACTGTGCCATCGCTGTTTGTGGCTATCTGTCTTTCCTGGACGACATCAAGCAGGACAGACACCTTCAGCCAACACCAGGCATACGCAGCTTGTGCTTGGAGGTAATTACGGGGAGCGTTGCAACCGTGTGCCAGCGAGTTTGCGCCCAAGGACTTCCTCGTAAATTATGAAGTTCGAGATCGGCTCATCGACGCCCCGCCACGTTTTTGGAGAAAGCTTGAAGATGTGCTGGAAAGCAGATGCACACTACGTGGACGGCAAGTTTACGCATCCCTATGCCCCGTCGTATCTTTGGCCGTCCACATGGGGCAGGTGTTGTGCCGATGTTTGCTGTCTTCTACGCTGGTGTGCTGATCTCGGTATCAGTTGGGTTTGCGGTGTTCGGAGATTCAAGGCGATGTCCGTGATAATGGTGAGGTCGTGACCGGAAGGCGAGTTCCGCCGTAGCTTGATGAAGTTAGAACCCTCAAGCGAGCTGGCCCCGCCCTGCAAATTCACACACTTGCTTTCATGTTGCAGTGCTTCAGCGCAGGCACGTGCTACAGTAGTGTTCTTTTTCAGCTTAGATGATACAGTTCCCGCATGGCCCCTGGACAAGACCAATGTCGTTTTAGGTAGCGGAAATCCCGATCGATGATGGCAGATTCTGATGAGCCAAACTGGATGACTTCGTCAGGTTCGCTTGTCCCATCAACATGTTCCCCGCGATGCAGGCAGTCTGACCCGGCAGTTGTTCGGAGAAATGTTATTTCAGGAGTGCTACAACAAGTGTGGCCAGGTCAGCACAACTGTCGTGCAGCACTGGCACTGTTAGAGTGCCTGATGAGCGGTCGGCGAGTGCGGTGATACATGGTCCCCTCTCAATTCTCAATGTAATGGGTAGGCCTGAAACTGAGCCCATCTGAAACTCCTGGACCCTGGCAATCCTTGGACATTTGCGACAAAAATCAAACAGGCGCTTTTCAACATCTTGGAGGCCTTGCGTGGGCCACAAGCTGAGTGCATTGTGATAGGCAGCGGAAGGCAAGTTAAGGCTGCTTGCAGGGCGGCCTAGCGTGTTAGCGTATGGTAGCTTGCTAGACACGAGCGCAGAATATGAAGCTTGCAGCTCATGGGTTCTGTTTAAGCTTTTGTTTTCCCAGCGCTTTTTTCTACAGGGTTCTCCAGTAGCATGCTGTTTTCTCTGGGAAGTACATGGTGGAAGACATTTATCGTCCATTAGAATCATTATAGATTTAGATAGTGATTCATTAGCAAGGCTTCCGCAGCGGTATACGGAGGTGGTCCGAAGATTAAAGGTCCTTTCTCACGGATCCTTGCAGTTTTGATTTTTATTTGAAAAAGTGCTTAGATGGGCTTATAGTGTTTGGGGCTTAGGGTACCCCGCGTGCAGCGTCACCCTAACTGGCTCCCCCTGTAGTAAGGTTGCTGCACGGAGAATAGTAACGATAATGCAGCATGCAGTACGACTTTTCTACAATGGGCGCAGCTCGAAGAACACTGGATTTAGAGCCATCCCATCCCCATGAAGCACAGCATTGGCACCAAACATGTCAGTAGGATTCAGTAGGTCTATCTGTGCACAGACAGGGAGAGGAACAGAAGAAATAACAAGCAACCATTTGTATGACAGTGTGTATGTATGTATGTATGTATGCATGCATGTAGGTATGTATGTATGTATGTATGTATGTATGTATGTGCGTATGTATGTATGTATGTATGTATGTATGTATGTCTCTATGATTCTGTATGTCGGTAGGTAGGTAGGTAGGTAGGTAGGTAGGTAGGTAGGTAGGTAGGTATAGGTGTGTGTGTGTGTATCTATATATATATATATGTCTGTGTGTGTGTGTGTTGGAAGAGATCCTGCAGTAGGTGCACAGTGGCCATGACCCTGCCGTCTATAGCCGAGGCTTGTTTGAGGCACTCCTGACGTGGATTCTGTCCGGGAGCTGGTTGTTGATTTCATAGAGCCACTTGAGATGCTCAGCAGCGCGGTGCGGATGTGGAGCCAGCACGACCCTTCATCGCGCCGAATCCAGCTCATTGTTGAGGACATCCTGCTTCTGTTGGACCCGGAGCTCGCATGCGACACCTTTTAGCGACCACATACCGCCCCCCCGGTGGTGGAGTGTTGCGCTGACTTGACGGGGCCCTTGGACTTTGGGTTTCCATTCGTCCTGTCCGGCTGTCCCGTCACCTTCTCTCTGGATTTGCCGCCGTGTCCTGCCTTTTGTTACCCCTTCTTCATGGCGGTGCACCGCTGGCCGCAGCGAAGCGACAAACCGCCTATTTGCGATGTGGCAGGGTCCCGTGTGCAGCAATTCTTGTCAAGCCGGGGAACCAATCCCAACGTGGCTCATTTCTGTCGAACCTGCAGCTTGCTTGACTAGTTTCACCTGAATTCAAGTGTTTTTGTGTTGTGCAACAGGCGCGACCAACCGTCTTTGAGCCGGCCGAATGCATGAACAAATATGTTAATAATCTACATATATATATATATATTTATTTATTTATATGATATTATATATATATATTTATGCACAAGCATACATTTCTACATTATGCATGTGTGTGTACATGTTGTACTTATCTCAAGCTCAGATGATCTCAGATGCCGAGAGTTTTCTGCCCAGAGCTGAGGAAGGCGCCTCACGAGGACTTGCTCTGAGGGTTCGGGAGGGGATTCTGCAAAGAGAGAGAGAGAGAGAGAGAGAGAGAGAGAGAGCGAGAGGGAGTCGTACTGTTGTGCTGACGAACCCCCCGAAAGCCCCATGAACGATGGGGGGCCCCATGGGCCGGGGGCGTAACGAGCCCCTTGCACCTGAAGGAAGAAGAAGAGAGCGAGAGAGAGCATGAGGGAAAAGGGGCCTCGAAGACGCGCAGACCCTCGGGCCAGGGGTCTTTGACCCCACACCCCATGCAAGCAAGCAAGAAAGCGTGAGGCGAGAGCTGCTGCGGCTGCTGCTTCTTCTGCTGTTGCCAAAACGTGAGGGGGCTTCGTCAAATAGTCTCCAGGGTTAAGGTGCTGGCATCATGTCCCGGTGCACAAAGGTTGCTGGGCGGCATTTCCCAGCTGCTCTTGGAGAAGTGAACGATGGACAAACCATGCAGAACAGTCTGCGAATGTCATGTATAGTGTCTGTGTTAGGAACCTCGGCAGGAGCGTTTGTACGACATGCACCACGTGCGAATTCCGGTCACCACGGCAGCCTTTGCGCTGGTGCCTGGGGGGGCCTGTCACTGAAATGGGCAGTTGGACATGGCTGGCTTCTAGATGTTTACAAAATTAAGGCGTGTGCGCATGCACAGGTTCTTGCAGGTTCCAAGGCGCTGTATTCTACTAAAGGTGCCAAGCAGAGAACCACAACGGCGCACGTACGAGACATGAAGAGGCATTAGCATTGCAATATATCGACGTCACACAATCACGCGATGTGCAAGCTCGAAATGCTGCTCCTGGCCGCCCTGAGTGCTCCAAATAACCTGAAACCGTGAAGCTTTCGCCCTGCTGGCGCGTTGATGGGCGAACCTTGTCGGTCAGTCTCGGCTTAGGACCGGTGCTGAAGCGAATCAGTCGGAGTCGCTAGCCATGGTCAACCAGAAAGCTCAAACCCTTTCAGCAGCAGACCCAGTCCCAGAGTCATTCTTACTCCATCAATCCCTGGCAGACTTTGGGAGTTGCGTTGAAGTCACCGCATGTCGCCGACCTCATCGGGTCGCCTCCTCAGTTTCTGGACTTTCGGATCCCGAAGCTTATGTGATGGTATGCTTTGCATGTATATGTATCTGATATGTGTACATTGGCAAGTGTGGTGATTTTCGTCTGCCTAGAAGTCAAGGACATTGAGTGCCTACTTCTCGTCGCCGCTGATGTTTGCTTTTCCTGCCATAATGCCGCGGCCCTGGCAGGGCATCCATTGCCCTCAGCACTCTCCCGTCCGAAAGATGATTTACTTGAGAGCTTGCAGCCTCCACCGACTATCAAGCTTGAAGCGGCCACTGAGCGAAACATTTGTCGCCAATAACGCCGACGTTCATAGGCAAGCCATCTCAACACCTCACGTGCTCTGTCCCTTTCTCCCGTCCGAAAGGAGCATAGGCCTTCATGCGATTCAAACCTCCGCTGTCATCTGACAAACCCTAGGCCCTAGGTCCTGAACAAAAACCCAAACCCCTAACCCCGAATCCTTGCTGGGCGGGTGGGAAAAAACCCCGAATCCTTAACCCCAAAAGGCGACACCCCACACCCAAAGCCTTAAACCCTAAACGGTCTCGTCTGCAGCTCATAGTTGCGAGTCCACACCCGAAGCCCAAAGCCCAACACTAACCCCAGACTTGTCGGCTGGACTCAGCGCCTGCCTTGTGCGAGTGTGCGAGTCGAAACCCAAAACCTCATACTCAAAGCCCACAGCCTCATGTCTTCTGATGTGCGCGCGCAATTCGCCCAGCGAGGGATACACCCTCCTTGGTTAGATATCATAGAACAGTATACAGTAGCAATGCAATTCAGGGTGCGCCGTTCCAACGCAGACATGCTAAAGTGCAATTTGTGGTTGTCTTAATAGCAGGCGCCATATTTAGACGCCTGGCAAGAAGCAGACAGTTCGAGCCGAGGAGCTAGAATTGGAACATGTGCTGGCTACAAGCACAGACGAACAGTGAGAAAGAAGCACAATAAAAGCAACAACAAAACTAACAAAGCGCAGACGAGTGCTTTCTGTAAGCCCGACAGCGTAGGATTTAATTTCTTGAAGCAACACAGGAGGCAAAACTCTCAACGCTAGATCCTCCAAAGTCTAATCAGCCCTAAGCCCGAAGCTGTAAAACAAGCCTTGAAGGAAGCCCTAAAGCCCCAAGCCTTAACCTTAAATCCTGAACTCTACACACTAAGTTTCTCCGAAGTGCCGAGGCACTGGAAGATTCTTGGGCGCCAAGACATGGGCCTGGATCTGACTCTCTTGTCGGGGTGTGGGGTTTAGTGGGGGTTATAGGGTTTAGGGTTTAGGGTGTGGGGGCCAGTGGGGGTTGGTTGGCGGGTTAATTATAGGGTTTATAATTATAAGCTTTGGGTTTAGGGTTGGGTTCAAAAGGTTATAGGGTTTATAAGCTTTGGGTTTTAGGGTTGGGTTCCAAACACGGGGTGCAGATGAAGCAGCGAGTCAGGTTGGACTTAAGGCTAGCTGGTGGGGCTAATAGAGGAGGAGATGGGTAACTTACGCTGTGTGCAGGCTTCATGGGGACAGCACTGCATGAGAGCGTCAACATGGGATTAGAAACATGCCTTCGGAGCCCATATGCTCAAAGCATGAAGACATGTTTCGTGGCCATGCAAACCCGAACTACAGTGTAGCGTTGGGCCCTCGGCAAGCCCGGCTGCTGCACTCTCAAACTAGCCGTGCACATACGTACTTTTGTGACATGCGCAGTCCTTGAAAACGCAACGAGCGCTACAAAGAGCCAACAACTTTGCACACTAGCAGCTGCTATTGTGCTACATCGTGCGAGCCTCTGACCAGTTGAGGGCACAGAAGGTCTAAGCCGGCCGTCACCTGAGCCGTACACTTCCATCTCTAAGCCCCCAATCTGCAAGTCCTCAACCCCAAGAGTACCTTCATAGCCTTGCAACCTTATAGCCTTGAAGCCAGCCACTGCATGCCATGGCGGCCGAAGTGGACTCAGAGGAGTTGTTGGCCAGGCCTTGGTTACTGCTTTGGGGGGGACGGCACCTTCGGCTTGTGCTGTGTGTTCTGTTCTCCGTTGGCCGTGTTATGAGTGGGAACAGGCTTGAAAAAAAATTCTCGTAACTTCAACCGCCTTGTCCCATTTAGGAATTTAGGATCGAGCCCTGTCTTATGATGGTTTGAGACTCTCCGGGCCACATTGTGCGGGCTTCGAGGTAGCAGTCAGATGGTGCTTTTTGCCGGAACCCCTTGGCCATATCGATGGCAGGTGCATCATCCCGAAAAGGGATTCTTGAGAATGCACTTCCCGGTCAGGTGGGTGCGAGCTTTGCCGAAGGTGGAGCTACACATCCATCTGGATCCTTTGCTGCGAAATTGCCGGGAGTTGGACGAAGCCAGAGATGTGCAAGAGCCTGTTAGCTGGCTGGCAAGATACAGCCTTGTGTTGCGGGGCTTTCCAGGCACAGAACTGAGCTGCTTCGAGACTCCGTGCGCGTGTTAGAGGCACATTGGTACACATGTCTTCCCGGCCTGCTATACTGGCCGCCCTCATCCCAAGATATGGCTGAGGACGGCTCTTTTGACCCACCGCTGCTTTGGGAGGCGCAGCGCTGCATGGGCCATTTCTGCCTCTGCCACACGCGCAGAGTTAACTTCCCACCATGTGCTTTCGACGTGTGGAAAGGCGGCACAGCGAAATCGCGAGGCCTTGCCTGAGGAGGTTCCATTAGGATGGGAACGGGACCTGCTATCCGCCGTTTGTGTCTGTGCTGCTTACTATTGGTGTGGATCGCTGCAACCCTGCCAGAGTCTGCTGCGCCCGTGAGTTGTTCGAAAGCTGTGCTGACGAGCGCTTTTTGCTGGCTCTTGCTGGGCCTCGCCTGCGAGGTGCAAAGTGCAGTTACAGGCAAGCCCATGCCTGTTCGATCAGAGATCGACAACTGCACCTTGGCTGCAGCTTACTACTAAGGCTCGGGCCGTCGTCCAGTCAGCCACAGGACATATTCATATCATGATCCATTTAGCTTTATGGGTTGTTGGTTTGTCAATCCCAAATCACAAGAACCATGCAAAACGGCGCTACTGTAAGCCGTCAGCCGGCTGATTCGTCAGGCTTCATCCTTGCACGCGGGCGCCCGCTCATGGCTCATTATGTCCAGAGACACGGTACAGGTACCGCTAGCTTGACCCCGTTCTCCAACACCCTCTGAATCCAAAACACGTGTATCGACTAAGCCCCAAGGCAGCAACAGACTGGCCAAGGCAAAAACCTCGAGGATTTTCGTCGGCTCATCGTCTGCAAAGGAAAGGGATCTCTGCAGGCGCAACGCTGCAAGTGCTCAGGGTTCGCGGTATACGGACTGAAACACGTGCACACACGGAGACAAGCCTACTTTCTCGCTGGTTTGCCTGTTTGTCCACTAAAGTACTTACTCGACTGAAGATGTCCGAGTTTGCAGGCTTCTTTCACACTTACTCGCTTACTGCCACACGTACTACGACAACAACCAAACCACAACACCAGCAGCGGCCGTTGTGGCAGCAGCAGCAGCAGCAGCACCACCACCACCACCACCACCACCACCACCACTGCTGGGCCACGACTCTAGCATCAGCAAGCCTCTACGAGGCCTACTGCCCCTGCTTCCAACATTGATGGTCTTGCTCGCCCAGCGCATGCAAACTAATCGGCAAGAGTCAGTAGCACACTCGATGACAACATCATCGCAGACTTGAAGAGGCCAGACACCGATCCAGGATTCGAGGAGCAGTGTCGAGCAAAACAATGAAGAACAGCAGCCAAGATCCTAAAGCCATTTACACTAGGCCGGACCATCTGAGCAATCCTCACGCCTGACAGCAAATCCAGAACCTGACTCCTGATACCCTCAAGCTCAAACTCTAAACTGCAAGCGGCAGGACCTTAAGCGCCATATCCGGTACGCTACACCCTGAACCCCAAACCCCTAAACCTGATGGGTCCGAGTTGTGAGAGCGTAAACCTGATGGGCCACCAGAGTTTGCCAGGAAAGTTATGCTATCCCAAACTCCTTCCATTCCGAGAGACCCGTTGGAAAAGGGGGCACAGCAAAAACCCAAACCCCCGCTCAACTTGATTGTGTTGTCAACAAAATGCGTAAACCCAAAACGCAGTTCCCACCGGCATTAGGCCATGCTGGATTGTTTCAGCCGACTTCTGCCAGCCGTGCGTGGAGACCTGCAGACCTTGGAGGCCGGCTATGAGTTCAGCTGGGTCTCCACTAATACCATTTTGCCTTTGAATTTCGGGTCTCCTTAATCAAACCAACATTAAGGAAAAGTGTACCCTTAAGCTATGATTCAGGTGCTATTCGAAAGGGGACTTAGTTACCCTATTTGCTTCTTTGGCTTGGGTTTGTTTAGGGTGTGGGGTTTCGGCTTTTCCACGGCGGTTGATGATGCTGGTTTCCGGGGCAGTATCAAGAGCTATATACGTCCGGCGTGCAGCCTAGCCGCTACAGCTGAAAAGGCAGTAGAAGAGTGTGCGCTTTTCCTACGAAGACTGAGGATTCAGAATGTCCCATCCCTGCGTATGGCGCAACAGAGTGTGCGAGCTCTGTGTCATGAATCAGGAGGAGTATCAGTGTCAGCATTGTGTCACTCCTTCCGATACGAAGGGGCCACAGGCCAGCACGAATAATTTAGCTACGATACGACAACCGTGTCCGTCGCTTGCTGATTTCAGCAATGGGACCCACACACACACACACTTGAAAGGCAGTCTAGAGTCTAGAGTCTAGAATGTTCACTGAGGTGACTCGTAAACGAAGATGAAACACGCAGCATGGAGGTCATGCCCAGCGTAAATGAGGACTTGAAGCAAAAGGCACCCTCCCTCGTGGATTCAAGCGAACCGAGCCGTGGTATAGGTTATATTATCGTGATAAGTAGTTCGCATACTATTGTATATCATATTTTATATATTACATTATATATATATACACAATATATATATATAGATAGATAGTTTATTCTATATTGTATATTCTATGTCCGGCTCCAAGGAGATTGGGGTGCGCTTCGTCGCAGCGCAGGCCGCGCAAGGCATCGCATACACGGAGGCCACTGGCAGATAACGGCCGCTTTTTGTCGTTTAGGGTTTAGGGTTTCGGGTTTAGGATTCGTGCCTGCAACTGTAGCATGTATGCTACAGTCCCTTCCCGATCACATTTGTCTTGCTGTCAACTGACGTTCGCTTTGGCTATGGTTCGTGCATCGTGTCGCTTGCGATTTGGCCACGTTACACGCTGCTCATGTTTGACTCGGCGATGGGATTGAATTCATAAAGCAATCATTCGGCCCGGTTTGGGCGACGCGGTCTAGGACTAGGAAGAATACCAGCGTGCAACCCGTTTTCGGATCATGTGGCCGCTGCTCCTTCCTACTAGTACAACGATGACGACGACTGCTACTCCTAGCGGTGGTTTTCGCGAGCACTACCACGACTATCAGCAAGGGTTGCTGGAACGGTTCTTGGTGTCTTCCTGCTGTTGTACTGCCTTTCTTGTTCCGGCTTCGGTGCAGCACTCGTGCTTAACGATTGGCGCTTGGGGTGGTGTCATCGATTTTTTGATGCTTTGCAGTTCTGTTGCAAATACAGGTAAGTACGGCAATTTGCACTTTAACATGGTATGCAGCTTCTATCGAACGGCTTTTGCTGGCCAAGTGTGCACGTTGAAGGTTGGTATGGGCTGAGGTTAATTTCTTTCGCCCTTCGGCCCGTGACGTGCTGCTTGCAGAGCTGCCCAACTGTCTCAACCGGCACAAGCCGTTCCGAAACACTCCAAACTTTTCATCCCCTATAAACTCCATAAACTGGCGCACAGGTTCGCTACTCTCCCCATCTGCTGACTGGGGGTGACATCTTCGGACCTGGACAGGCAAGGGTTGGGCCGAAAAGCGCTAAAACCCGCATCGGCTGCAAACTTACATAGATCCCAGAATCTTGGCCTTGCAACTTCAGTGCAATGCCCTATAAACCCTACACCCAATCCCTACATCCGAAACCCCACGCCCGAAAACCCCAACCGCCTGGATTGGAGCTTACTACTCTGATCATTGCAGTGGTCTTCCGGGTCAAGATCCGAGATTGCCCCGAGATGCGGCTACATGCGAGTGAATCTAAAGTCTTAGAAGTATGGAGCAGTCCAGTAGCCTTCGTAGTCGTTGAGCCCAGAACCCGAGGATCCTTAAGGAAGCTTTTTTTACAGGATCTTGGACCTTGGGTTCTAAGTCCGCCAGCCAAACCCCACGATACGTATAAGCATCGTGCTTTGGTTTTCAAGATCGTTGCTTTCGAGCGGGATTCTTATCAGGATGAAATTTGCGGGATATCGAAGACTTGGCCTTTGCAGCGTCCTTTCCGAACAAGATGAAACGTATGTCGTGCTTTGCGGAAACATATCTTGCGCTCCATTTTGATGTCTCCTTCAATATCATATGTCTCCCAACTCCCTATTCTAAACCACGCGCTCGAATTTCGGCATCTCAGCATCTCGGCATCATATCTACTATTCAATAATTTTTCATGCGAAGTCTGTGCGAAGCGTCGAACCTCTTGTTTACTCCTAGTTTGGCGCACTTGGCATTCAAAGTTGGGAGTTGAGTGGCATTTGCCTAAACCCGGAACCGTAGTTAGGCCTTGTTTCCTATAAGTTGAGTGGGATTTGCCTAAACCCGGAACCGTAGTTAGGCGTTGTTTCTTATAAAGCAAAGCCAAGGCTTCAAGACCTTCACCTGGGAGATTCAAAGGAGTGCCGAAGCTCGGGTTCAGAACCCCAAACCAAAACCACAAGAACACACGCCCTGAAACCCTAGACACCAAGAGCCCTTAAAGGAGAATCCTGTATCCTAAACTCGAAACTCTCCAGCAGAGTCGAAACTCGAAAGCACAAAGCCGTAGATTCGAGGTCGTTGACCCCGAGCCCGCCTTTGCTGCCGTCACGCGCGGCTTGCGCAAGGGCTGCGTCCGGGCTTGCGGTTTCAGATTTTTGGGCCAGGGATTGGGGTGCAAGTTTTACGGGTAATCTGCCTGTGTCTTGGGTCAGTGGTTTTTGTGGTTAGATAGTGACAGGAAGCGATCAAAACGGTATCTGCTTCTGAATGTTCTAGTGCGAACTGGGGTTTCAGGGGCCGGACAGGCGTGAACAAGTCTTTTCTTTGCGTGGCATTTCAGAATTCCAGTTCCTAGAAAGGGTCCAAGATTGCGAGTGTGCGGGACAGGTCGTGGGTGAAGCTGTCCGATGTAAGGTTCCCGGCAAGAAAAGACAACCGCAGGCTCCCACTTTTAAGTGCTGAGTTCCCCACGGTTTGCGTCAGTGACCAAGCCACGCACATATACGCACATGAGGTTCCTGAACCCTACAAAACCCCACAGCCCCGGAGCCCCAAATCTCATAAACCCCAAAGCCCTTAAGCCCGTACTTCTCAAGGCAAGGCCCACGGTGTGGCCGAGTCCTTAGCTGCGCCCAGCTGCTTGTGGCATGCTTGGTGGGTAAGGATGAACGCATCAGTTTATGATAGCTTATATGGTACTAGGTGGTTGTGTTAAGTCGTCCGGCATTGTGTAAAGTCGACACCGCAGCGGCGTGACCTTGGGGATTCCCACTGAAAACAGATATGCACCTCAGCCTGGAGACATGCTTAGTGGTCAGCCCGTGGCGGCGTGAACATGGGGATTCCTGTTGAAAGCATATGTCGATTCCATGCCTGGAGATATGCAAAACGGTCAACCCACGGCAGTGCGAACGTGGGGGATTCTCAATGAAAGCAGAGACCTCGACCCAGCTGGGCCATATGCAAGAACCATGAAACGAAACATTGTCCCGACGCTGTTGTTGGGCTGACGTTCTAGCGGTAGGCTTAAGTCGTCCCTGCCGGGGCGAAGTCGTCCCAACCCCATGTGCCGCAGGGTTTGGGCTACTTTTCAATATCTCTATCATATGTTGTTTCCCATCCAGTCTCTAGTTTCTGCGCGATCCAGTGCTGTGCGCGGTCTTTCCTTGAGCCTGGATATGTTGCCATGCCACTTGTCTCGAGTTGGTGCTTGCGTTATCGAGCGTCTACACGGGGAATGGCTGGTTTTGATTTGCTGTTTGCTGCTATGCCACTGATGTGTTTCTTGAGCGGCTGCTTGCAAAATCGAGCGTCTACATGAGAATTCGCTGGTTTTGACTTGCTGCCGATGTGTTGTGTTGCCACTGATGTGTGTCTCGAGCGGGTGGTTGTGGAATCGAGTGTCTACATGGAGACTGGCAGGGTGCTGGGCGCACAGATCCAGTCGTTTTCGAGGTGCGGCGCTGGTCCTCCTGTTTATAAACTCTTGCTATCCGAAACAGTCTCGGTCACTTTGTTTGGCTGGAGATGCACACCTACCTCCACCTCCGTACACATGTGCGCACACATTCACACTGTCTTGCCCTTGAGCTTGTGAACCGAGTGTCTACATCGGGATTGGCTGGTTTTGTCACCCGTCGAGAAGTGTGCCGGGTATCAGGCAGGTGCTTCCCAAATCGAGCGTCTACATGGGGAATAGCGGTTTGTGTGGGTTGCAGGTTGCTGAGCTTCGTTGCTCTAGGGCTTCAGTTTTTGTGCAGAGTACCACATTTCGCGTTGATCATGTGCATCGGGCGGTGCTTTTGAATCCTGGCGTGTACTTGGGGATTCCCAGTACTTTTGACTTTGTTTCGTTGCTTTGTGGCTTCAGCTTTTTTGTGGAGAGTTTTACATGTCGTGCTGATTTTGTGCATCGGGCCATGCTTTTGAATCCTGGCGTGTACTTGGGGATTCCCAGAACATTTCACTTCGATTCGTTGCTGCTTTAGTGTTTGTGGAGGGTTCCGCATTTTGTATCGATTCTGCACATCGGGCCATCCCCGAGCAACCTGGCGTGTACTTGGGGATGCCCAGATCTTTTCACTTCGATTCGTTGCTCTATGGCTTCAGTTTTTGGTGGAGAGTGTGGCATTTCGTATCGATTTTGCACATCGGGCCATCCCCTTGAAACCGAGCGTGTACTGGGATATTCCCAGATCTTTTCACTTCGATTCGATGCTCTATGGCTTCAGTTTTTGTGAGAGTGTCGCACGGCGTATCGAAATTGCACATCGGGCCATCCCCTTGAAACCTAGCGTGTACTGGGGGATTCCCAGATCGTTTCACTTCGATTCGTTGCTTTATGGCTTCAGTTTTTGTGGAGAGTGTGGCGTTTCGTATCGATTTTGCACATCGGGCCATCCCCTTGAAACCTAGCGTGTACTTGGGGATTCCCAGATCTTTTCACTTCGATTCGTTGCTCTATGGCTTCAGTTTTTGGCGGAGAGTGTGGCATTTCGTATCGATTTTGCACATCGGGCCATCCTCTTGAAACCTAGCGTGTACTTGGGGATTCCTAATCTATGGGTCGACTTTTTGCGGGTGGGTCGACTTCACACGAATCGAGGCGTGTACATGGGGGTGGGTCGACTTCACGAGGGATGGGTCGACTTAACCCCGGCGCCTGTATAGTCTAGTTTATGATGTCTTATGAAGTAGAATACAAGCCATTGTGCATCGTCGAATACCATTAATACAGTAGGGTCTGTAGGCCGTAAGGTGCTAAAGATGGTTGTGCCTAGGACCGACGGGGGCTTAGGGCTTATAAGGGGCTCGACTGTCGGTGCAGTGGCTAGGATTTGGGATTTGGGTACGCCCGACTCGTGACCGAAGGTTGTGAACCAGATCATTTGCTGCATTTCCTTCCAGCCGGCCTGGTCCATGCAGTGCGTGGAGCTGCTCTGCTCAATTGATTCGGCGTTTCGCTGCCTGGGCTTCCCGGTTTTCGCGTTTACTGACTCTTCAGGCTGGAGGATGTGAGCCCAAAAAAGAACATGCAGTGACTGAAGAGATTGCAGCCACGACAAAGACGGGTATGTCATACCGAGGATGGCGGCCAAGCATCGGAAGGACTTCCCCTGCGCAGTGGTCGGCCTCGATGTGGCTGCCGGAGTCTTTCGGCTTGAGACGAAAATCCCGAAGTCTAACCCTAAACCCAGGGTTTAGGGTTTATAGGGCCTCGAATGTTTGTGCCTTGAGCAATGGATGGCGGAGTTTAAAGCCGTGCATGCATCCTGAAGCGCCGAGCCTCTGAATTGAAAGAGGTTTCGTGATGCAAGCGAGGAGAGAGCAGTAAGTTTTGCGAGCAGTCTTGCGAAGCAGGTGTAAGCCCGTGGATGTGAAGGAATTTGGTGATGGGTGGATATGCCTGTTGCAAGCCAAAGTGCTAGCCACTATGCTTCGACGTACCAGCCAACCTCACCCGGCTTGTGCCAGATGTGAGCGCTGAAACCCTAAACCCTGATTCCAACCTTCACCGCAACACCAGTTTCTGCGTCTTAGACTCTCCCAGACATCCCGAAATCTTCAAAGGTTGTGTGTCCAGCATCAGAAATGCAATCTAACACACGCCCCGGCTCTGGTTAGCAAAGAGCCCTTAGAGCAACCCTTATAGGGCGCTTAGAGGGACCCTACTCTGATTGCTCGGGCCCCTAGAATCGGATAAGCAGTGGTCCCTAAACCTAAGCCCCCTATTCCTTAGCCTGACTCAGTTTGCAATGGGCACACTTCCAAAAATCTTAAACCCGATCCTACACCCTGAAGCCTACATTCGGTTCCACAGTGCTCCCAAGGAGGTGGGCGATGACCCCAAAGGCCACGAAGACGCTTTCGGCTTGGCCAAGGTCGGGCTCCAAAAGTTCCAGTCCTAGATCATGCCCATTCCATATAGCACCGTATTTTAGGTAATAGTATGTTTTAGGGTTAGATGCTATTTGCAGCAATTCGTGCACCTCGATTAACTCGGCGAATCCTAGCAGTCTTGGTATGTCTTAGTGCTTTGCTGTGTTTCGGCTTAGAGCTTAGAGCTTTGGCTTGGACGGGTTCAAGGCTTGGGTCTGAACATGAAGACACTTCAGCTTGTTTAGACTTCAGAGGTTGCCACTGTCGTCCTCGACCTGACGAATCAGCATTATCAGCAGCAGCATCACCATCACCATCGTCATCATCATGTCGCCATCGTCATCAGGTCGTCATGATCATGTCGCCGTCGTAATGTCGTGATCACCATGTCGTCATCGTCATGCCGGCATCGGAACGTCGTGATCATCATGTCGTCATCAGCCTCCCCCCTCAGCTTCAGCCAAGTTCCAAATCCGAAACCCAACCCTTCCAAATCCTGAACACAAAGTGGATCCCAGTTTGGTTTCTTGGTTTTGGACCGGAGAGCCAGAATCAATCCTCTCGTTCATCCACTGCGCGTTGTTTCTCTCTCTGTGCCTATCTGCATGCACTGGCGTCGGCATGCTAACAGCCAGCCCGCCAGATGCACATGCAAATTGCATGTGGGATCATGTAGCCACAAAGACGACAAAGGCCAACCCACGGAGAGTCTGAGATTAAACATGTCAGAAGTCGTCATATCTCGAAGCCCTGGCATGCTCACGGGAGGAGTTGGGCTTGAAGATCACGGTGCACGCCGGCGAGGTGGGTGGTCCCGCCGCTGACCTGATTTCATGACGGACAGACCTGGGGCCTGCATTGTCCCAGAGAACCCAATACCCCTTAATTAAGGAAGATACTTTAAATCATAATAATAAGGCCCCTATAATATAAGGTATATTCCTTAATTAAGGGGCATTGGGTTCTCTGGGGTTGCTCTTGGTGTTGGGGAGTTCATGTTAAGCCACGCAATGGGTCTTGCTTCAGCAGGGGGAGGTTTTGAGACTTTGAGCCCAAAACATGTTCGGTCGGGTAGAGTGTGCAGGCAGGAAGAGACGGCTCAAACTCGGCCTATAGACCTAAGCTTGGAGCGCGGCGCACACAGCCTCACGCCCCCAAATGTGCCCGAACCCTGACTGCTGGACCTCCAAAAAGCTCAGGAAAATGTCCGTCATGCTGTTTTCGACTTCGGGGCACATCGGGTCGGCCACGGCTTGCTGGCCTGAGTTGTCTTGAGAGCAGCGGGTAGGGCTTCTAGAAGGGGGGGTTCGTAAATTGTCGGTCCTATCTGATAAAAACAGGAAGGTGCCTTTTATCCAGGAAGCTATAGGGTTCAACATTAGTTTTGTCCCTTGCTGTCTGGAAGCTTGAGAGCCCGACAGCAGAGTGATCCTCCTTGTGTTGGGTAGTCCACATACCAACAGTATGGACGCTGTATGGTGGATTCCCGTCTCTGTAGATAGGCGAATACAAGATCCCAAGAAACCAAAACCATTTTGTAGTGTACCTAGACCCTTAAGTGTACGTAGTACCTTTTGTAGGTTACCTTAGCTTCTTATTATAGGATCCTAATCACAAAGTAGGTCATCCAATAAAAGGTACTACATTGAAGGGTCTAGGTAGTATCCCTTGCGTCTGCTGGCCATGGCTTTCTGGTTGTGGTTGGCGGCGGTCTGTGATGTCTGGATGATCGTGAGATTCAGCTTGCAAAAGGCAGGTGGCTTACCCGAAGCTCCAGCTCTGAGCTGTACATCCCGGCCCACAGGGTTTAGGGGTTAGGGCCCGCGGTAGCAATCCCGACCCATGACTCCGTGCCTGCTTTGTGTGGAATGAGGGGCCTATGCTTGCACCACTGCAGGGTTCCGGCTCCAGGTTACGCGATGACGCGGGATGCGCCTGGGCTGGCGGAGATTGTCTGCGAAGGCCGAGCTCCCCAAATCCTGAATCTCCAAAACCCTAAGCATCCCTAAACCCTAAACCCGTCCTCAGTCGAGGTTTCCAGTTCGTGTGGAAGGTCTTCCGCTTCTCCCATCACCTGGGACATATGTAGACAAGGAGTTGTAAGCTTGGACAAGTGTGGACTCCCAACTTGCATTGGGACTACTCAGTTTGGGTTTGCAAATCTATGTGCCAGGATTGCAAGCACATGATGTAGGTTGGTCTGCTGAACTGCACACCGATGGTTTTCGAGCCCTGAACTCTAAACCCTGACTGTCCGACGTTTTTGGGCTCCAGGCTTCGTTTGCCTGCGAAATTCACAGTTATACTTGGTGTGAATTCCGGATTTGTACAGCGAGAGGCTGCGCTCAGCCTTACTCCAAGTTTAGTTCTACGCTTGTTAATCCTTACTCTCGATGCTGCTTCCATCGCTCACTCTTGTTATTAATTTAGGGTTTAAGGGTTTAGGTCGTTGTTTGCTAAGCCATGGGCTGGCTCCACTTGTATTGGTTTGCCTGGGTGCTGGCCCTTCCTGGTCTGCCATCTGCCCGGCGCATAGCGGATGTCGCACGGCAGGCGGAGGCAGCACACCCAGCTTAGCTTTAGGGCCCAGTATGCCTGAAGAGGTCAAGGTTTGTAGGTTTGAGGTAGAGATGTTTAGGGGTGCGCTCTGGGGCGGGACCGCCACCACCTGCGAAATTTGCAAGTTGGAAGTGTGCACAGCCCTTGATTCAGTGTATCACTTTGAGAACGAATCGGGCACGTCAGATCTGACTTGGTTTTTGCTTGTCGCACAGATTCTCTAAATTTCTTTGGGCTACAGCGGAAGGGGTTCAGTGACCACAATATGTTGCCGTGCGTCGACAACTTGACGTAATGCACCCAGCTAAATGTTTTGCCGAAAAATGAAGGGGTACGTGCGGGCATCGTGTTTGCAGTTTCTTGGTTTGGGGCGTGCGTCCATGCAGGGAGAATCTGTGCGCGCAATGCGCGTGCATTGACTGTGTCGGCATTATCTCCGAGAGGGCTCTTGCGCAGGCACCGGCAGCAAGAGTTTCAGAAGCTAAATTTGAACGCCAACCTAGGTCGCCAGAGTAGCGTCCATGGCACATTAGACTCAGTAGACACGATAGTAATCCTGCAGGAACAAGAAAGCAAACACAAGCCTTTCAACAAGTATAAGTGTTGTCATGGTAGTCAACGCGTTGTGCATGAGCAACGAAAGCGGGCATAGCCCGAAACCCTGAATCCTGCAGGAATCAGACTTCGAAGGGCATGGCAACTCCTGTCGTACCTGCACGAAGCTGGCAGGTCTCAGCGTGACTTGTCTCATCTATGTACTCTACGGTTCATGGCTCCCGGGGATTTGGACCGATTTCTTGTGCGTTGACACTCATTGGACCCAGCCAGGTTGATTATTAAGGCTGCAAAACTCTTGATGGGGATACATGTTACATAGTTTGTCTGGTGCAATAAGAGGCCCAACCCCAAGCCGCGCGGCATGACACATCTCCATCCCAATTTTAAATCGCTGTAAATCCTAAAAGTTCAGTATTGTAACACCCCCCCCCCCCACCCCATTTACCAACCTGAATCGTAGCCGACATCCTTATGCAGTAAATTAAGAGGAATCCATGGCCATCTCCTGGGGCATCTTCCCTCCGCAGCCTTTCCCGGGCTACAGCATGACGCCTGGCAGGAGGGGTTGCGGAGGGCCGAGGATTCACTTCACATTCTCGGCAATGGGTATTTAAGAACTTTTTTATTCAACAAAACAATGGTGATTTTCTAGTGGCTCAAGGGGGCCAGCGATTCACAGTTTTGCTAAGGCTGGGGCAGCGAGCACTTTGACGGGTTGAGTTTTGATTCAGGCAGAGAGTTTGGGGGAAGTTGGGCACCCCGCAGAGCGGGGCTCACAGAGGAGACCCGTACCCCCTCCCCCCTTGAGACTCCAAAAAAGTTTAGGAACCTGCTCTTGAAATCATGCTAAGGATCCCCCGAAGCCCTTAACCCTAAACTCCGCGAGAGGGAAGCATCTCTGTATGAGTTAAGGCTCATTTAAGGCATGTTTCATTTATTGTGGGTTTGGGGAGTCTCCGGGAACGGCAGGAGGAGACAGAAGGATCCAGGGTGTGGATCTGTGGGGTTTATGTTCGAGTCCCTTGTTCGCTGAAGCTCGTATGTAGGGGTCTTAATGATCGGTAGAGCCTCACAGGGTTGTGCGGTTTATTTTGATTTAGTTATTTGTGGCTGCAAGAAGGGAAGATGATCACTAATTCCATTCCGCCCCTAAACCCTAAACTTTAAACAGACCTAAACCCTAAACCCTAAACCTTTAAAACAGACGCCTGTAGACACGAAGCTCAGGTACTTCACGTGTTCTCCCCTCACCTCTGTGCCCTGGGGAGAGCCCGGAGGCCTTCCCAAGAGACAGTGGGCAACTCTCTAGAATTGGTTCAGGGGTTTAGGGCCTTAATTATGCCTTTTCTAGAATGGGTTCAGGGGTTAAGGGGCCTAATTATGCCTGTTCTAGAATGGTTCAGGGGTTTAGGGCCCGATATGCCTGTGAGAGAGGGAGAGAGAGAGGGCCCTGCAACAAAAAGGGGTTTGGAAAGCTTGGAGTCGGACCATGATCTGAAGTCCACCGTAGTCCCAGCGACCTGAACACCTGCAAGCTTCTTCAGCCTAGGTGTATGTATCCAGGACTGAGGAGCAGTAGAAGCTTGTCCCGTCAATCTCATCTCCCTTGAAGTGAGTAGAAGATACAGCTGCGCATGAGAGGAGAGTTTGCATATTTCTAGAATTTGGGCCTCTTGACTGCAAAGCACGGAGTCGGGGAGTTAAGCTTCTCAACTCTCTGCTCAACTCCCCGAGGTGTCGTCGTTCACCCGAAAGCCCTAGAGGAGTCTTCCCTGAAAACCCCGAGCCTCAAACTCCAAAGCCCTTGCTGCGCGACCCAGAGATTCCAATGTTGATTCAAACCCGGAACTTCTGCTCTGGTCCGGATCCAAAAACTAGGCATTTGCACTGTATAACCCCTGTGTGAATTTGTGAATCGCTAGAAGCTCCTTGTCAAGCCCAGAGCTCTCATCTGTTGTGGGCTCAAAGCAGTCTCTTTCCCGAGCTAACTAACCTCTGGCGTGTTCGAGCTGCGAGGGCCTACGCCCTAAAGCCCCCAAATCCGAAACCCACTAAGGGATACTCAGCGCCTTGCCCCGTTTGGGGGATCTTCCGAAGCGCGTTAACGGATATTCCCTAAACCCATTAGGGGCTCTTCAGACTCTCTGGAGACCTGGGCCAGGCTTAGTCGAAGAGGCCATGGGAAGCGACTGCGGTCTTGACATGGCAGAGGCGCATGCAGGGTGCATTAGGGCTTAGGGGCACAGGACGCAGGTCTGAGGGCTAGGTTCAAAGGTTCCTTTATGGGTTCCCATAAGGGTTTTTTGGGGGACCTTGGGTTGACAATTTTGGGTTTTGAAGGCTTTCTGGTTTAGGGCTGAAGGTTTGGGGGTTCAGATTAAAGGCTTGAAGGGTTTGCGAGTTAGGTGTCGGGTTTGGAGCCTGAAGTAACAAGCCCTTAAGGCTCGGTCTTTTCGCGGTTTGCTGGAAGGATGTGTTGGGTTTCGGCTCTAGCAGCATCTGCCCTTTTGTGGAATCCGATCCTGGGTGTTTGCGTGCCCTTGGCTCTCTCCATCTCTGTCTGCCTCTCTCTGTCTCTATCGCTCGCCCCTCTCCCTCTTGGTTTCGCTCTCTAGCTTTTCCTTTTCTTTCCTTTCAGGCCTCAAGCTGTAGGCTGAGTCATTGGAAAGTAGGAGTCTTGTCAAGGGAAGTGTTCTCAAGCAGCCGAGCTCGGTCAACTTCTTTCGTCAGCATTTCTGGCGTCCGACAGTCCGACTGCCATCATGAGCGCAATACTTTGTACTTCGTAATGCCTTGTGTAGGGCGTATATAGGGAGTATAGGTAGGGTTCCGGGGTTCTGCCGTAGGCCTGTCCAACTGAGTGGAGTTGGCCTGTGCTGCAGTTCTCGGATTGTAAAGTGGGAGGCATGCCGAACAGTCGGACAGCATGTCTTGTGGTAGTCACCAAGAGCCACTTGCAAACCAGGTTTAGTCACCGAGCTTCCAGGGAAGGCTCCAAGCTTTCCGGAGCGGCTACTGCTACCAAAACCATCCACTACCACTGGAGCCCCCGCCGAAATCATACGATGCTCAATGGAATTCTAGTACATTCTACAATCCTTGCAGCCTCCGTCTGATCCCGAGAAGGACGGCGGGGCTGATGGCCTAAGCACCAGCGACCAGAAGGCTTGTCGCGAGCAGTACAATGCGACCTTCAAGCGACCGGGCGGCGGTACTGTCTCTTCAAGATCTCCAAAAAGATGTATGTAATATATAACCGACACCAGATTCGACTTCGTCTAGCCCCGATGTGAGGTTTGGGGTTCTGACGATTGAATTTTGTGCTTTTGGTGTTGATGTCGCTGCTGTTGGCTGCTTTTGGCACTTGGCCCACTTTATTTGTTGAACTTTGGTTTCAGGGTCTTGTCTTCGTCGGGCATTGCTTGGATACTGGGGGTGCAGGCCGACTTGATGCGACCGAAGCATAGAGCACAGCTCACAGTGGCCTAGGCAGGCGTCTTCTTTGATGCTTCTAAGTTACGGTCGAAGAGGAGAAAGAAGCTCGAACTTATCTGGGCCCGGATAGTTGCTTGGCGGGCTTGGTGCCGAACCCCCCTGAGACTCTGGCTGTGGCCAGCAATGCCATGGACAACAAGTTCCGGAGAGCTTGTCTTGAGCTTTCGAGGAAAGTCCATGCCCGACGAGCTGTATAGATAGGTTAAGACGGTTAAGAGATGTCGAGCCGAAGAAGCACAAGAGACCGGGCCGAGGCGCGCGACATGGTTGGGTGTCCCTCCAGCCTTTTTGCAGCAAATGGCTGTCTGCGGAAGGCCATGGGACGGTCGGGAGTGCTTAGGCGGCTCCTACACAGAGCTGTGCTCCGAAGCCTTACTCTGCGTTTCAGGTTTCTGGGTTTGACGGGTGTGGTCGCATTTGTCCAGCTTGAGGCCCACCCCGAGAAGAGGTATAGTCGCAAGCCGTTTGTGATTTCTGCCTCGGTCTCGGTCTCGGTGTCTCTGTGTGTGAGTGTGTGTGTGTGTGTGAAGGAAGTTGTTTTCGATCTGGTTGTGGCGCTGATACTAAGTTTCGCTAACTATCTAAACGTTAAACCACCATAACCAGCGCCTGGGAAGTGCACTTTGAGCTCCATAATTACCAGGATTTCTACTGCCGAGTAACCCGCAGGTAGGTTATCGTAGTTTATGCGGTAGTCATATACAGACTCACAAGGCATGGTAAGAGGAGGGTGTGTGGTGGGGCTGTTGGGATTTTATGCGAAATGTTCAGGCAGTTCACATAATAAGCGACCCAAAAAACTACTAAAGTTTGCAATGAGCCAGGTCCTTTACTAAAGGGATCCCTAAGTGGGGTATGCTTAGGATCCGAGGACCACCAGGTGGAAGAAGCCAAACAAAGCCTAGACTTTCTACAATATGAAGGGTGCCTTTGCTTGGCAGGTGAACTCTTCACCTAAACCTCTCTCCGCATCTATAAGACCCAACAACCTAAACCTGTAGAACCCTGAACCGCAGCCATTTTGGCTCGAGACGAGCTCTAACCAGGGTCCGTACCGTACGCCCCTTTCCCAGATTCTTGGAGCAAGCGATGGCTCAGCCGAAGAGGTGCGTTGCCCTGGCGGCCGGCGCCGCTGCAGCAGCGCTCTTTGCTGCCCCAGCCTTTACTGCACCAGTTGTTGCCGAGAGTGCCTCGACGTCCCTCCGTGGTCCGAGCCGGGCCTCCACCCAGGGAGCCTCCACGAAAGTCACCGGTACCACGGTCGCCGTCGCTGGGGTTCTTGCGCTGGGAGCCGTTGCGTCGCGTGGACGTCAGCAGAAGGTTGCGCGCGCAGGCGTCCTCACCAAGGATGATCAGGGACGCTTCCGGTTCGATGCTCCAGAGGTTCCTATCGTCCCGGAGGAGCAGCCGGGCGTGACTAGGCCTTTGGGATTCTTCGACCCTCTCGGCTTCTCCAAGAGCGGTCTCATGACCTTCCCTGGCGACTCCACCGGCTTCAAGCACCTCCGCACAGCAGAGATTAAGCATGGACGTTTCGCGATGATGGCGGCAACCGGATCTTTGTTCGCCCACTTTGTGAAGCTGCCTGGCTTCGAGGACGTTCCCACCGGCTTGGCCGCCCTGAACACCAGCAAAGGTGCTGAGGGCTTCGCCCTGCTCTTCTTCCTCATCGCGGGTCACGAGGCAGTGACCTGGAAGCCGCAGAAGGGGGAGCCCGGCTCCTTTGGCGACCCGTTTGCATGGAAGCAGTTCACCCCGGAGATGCGGACCAAGGAGCTGAACAACGGGCGCATCGCGATGTTTGCGATTATCGGGCAGATTGTGGCGGAGCTCCAAACCGGGAAGGGACCCGTGGAGCAGTTCGCTGGCTGAGCCGGCCATATCTGAGCTCGTTGACTTTTGAATTGGAGTGGGATCTGAGGTTCCTGGCAGCCTGTAAGGGTCTCTAGGGCTTCGGCAGAAAGTCTGCTTCACTCGGAAGCCCTGCTGTACACCCTGCATCCCACTCGTTTGCGACTGGCTTCTGAGGCTTTCGAGCCAAGGATTGACCGGAAAAGAAGCTTTGATGGCATTCATATCACGACTACGAAGAAGAATAAGAACAAAAGTAATAAAATAATTAGAAGAATAACAGTAATATCAACAGTAACTATAGCAACAGTAACGCTAGTGTTTCATTCTGTGGAGCATTTCTGGATCGGTCCCCTGCTTCCTGTCGACACAATGTGCAACTGTGGCCGAATTGGATCGACTGTAGCTGTTGGTTTTGGTAGGTACGTAGTCGCTGTTGCTGCGAGGAAGCTGAGTTTTGAGGCGAATCAGTTCCTGGGTCCTTGTACATTTTATTACAATAAAACCCCAATATGGATTAAAAATGATCATTTTTAATATGGCCCCAACAAGGAACCAGGTTCCATGTGGTAGTTTGGGCTGCGATCCGTAGCCTCCAGTGGCAGTCGGCGACTCCGTGCTTGGCATGGGGGTTGAATTTGGTTCTTGTGTGTATATGGCTGTGTGTGTATGGCTGTGTATGGTTTTGGTTCATGTTAGTACGGAACTATTGAGTTCTGAATGCTCTGTGCATCATACTTGCGTGGTGTGAGTGTGAGAGTCCGAACCCTGAGCCCGGGGCAGGTGCACCGTTTGCGCGGCCTTCTCTAAGGTACGCCACCTGGACGGCAACGGTCAGGTTTACGGGTTTGTGATTTTCGGACGGGTTTAGACTTTGGAGAAATAGTGTTGCGAGGGACGACAGCCGGCAGTAAGTGACTCAAATCTGGAAGTTTCCCGATACAAGGTTCGGAGTGTGGAGCTAAACGGCTAGGAGTCGAACACCGGGCTTCGGATGCATGTTGTATGTATCAGCTCTGATATCTGACAAGCCTCCTTGCCTATATAGCTGCAAGAGCCGAAGCTTGGTCAGGACGAATTTGCGGAGAAAAGGTGGCACATGCAGGTTCTTGTGTAGAGACACGTCTATGTAGTTTTTTTGTCTTTGTGTTTCCGAATTTCATGCCGGTGTGTTTTCAGGTCTTTGGGGCTGCTGTTTGGTCAGTTTGATGTGGCTGCAGCCCGAACCCAGGTAGTCTCTGGCGAAAAATCAAGGCCGCAGTCAGGACATCCGAAGTTGGGAGTTGCCCGAGAGATCGAAGCCGAAGCCCTAGCGATGGATTCAGAAAATAGCTAAACTCCCTGCCAGGAAGGTGGTGGAGAAACTCCAAGCTATCAAGCTGTACCTCTTTGGGCAGCCTGACCTTTCAGGAGAGGAGTGTTGGCTCGGGCTTCGGTCCAGGAGACTGGGCCGGAGGCGCAAGCACACATGTTTAACAGTACTCCTACTACTCCTACTAATATACGACGACGACGACGACGACTGCTACGACGACGGCGACGATGCTACGGCTGCGACGACGACCTACTACTACTGCCGACGACGATTACTTATGTTTCCGCTACTCTCACTGCTTCTGCTACTACTGTTAAATCTACTGCTGCTTCTTTCCGCTGCTGTTCTACTGCTGTGTTCCGGCTGCTTGTGCCACCATTGTCATTACTGCTACTGCTGCTTCAACTGTTGCTACTGTTGCTGCCACAAGTAGTGTTACTAGTGCTACTCCTCCTCGTCCTCCTCCTAGGACTACAGCTTCTTCTACCACACTTCGAGCAGGTATCCTAGAAGTTTATTGCGGAGATGAGATGAGGTACAGCTTTGCTCCCTTCTCCGTCCGTCAGGCCCCTTGCATCGCAAGGGGCTGAATTGGATTAAGGCTGTATGCACTGTAGCTCATGAAGTTCGCATTGGCCTCAAGATGTTTTCGACCTGAAAAACATTTCGGGGATGTTCGGCAGTTGTCTATTGTTCGAAGAGCACACGTGCCCGATAATCAGCAGCTAAGGAGATGCAGCGGCGATTTGATGCATACTTACCCGACGAAAGCCAGCAGAACAGCTCTTTGCTGGAGGCCATCAATTTGCTCTTCTCGACTGATGGCCATGGCCGTGGTTGGGTTCAATCCAATTCTAGGAATGGTTCAAGCTGCGGGCCAAAGGTGAAGCAGTCGGAGACCGCGGAAGAGGTGGACCACATCAGGATGGTGGAAGACGCCTTGTGGAAGCAATTGGCAGCTCGTCGGCAGAGAGTTGGCAAAGTGGTGTTTCGATTTTAGTTTTGGTGTTCGACGGACCTGCCATAAATATTCAACGTAAAGTGCCTTCAAACCCCAGCGTGGCTCGCGCAGACGCAGAGACCAAGTATCGTAAGTTCCGTCTCGTGGTGACTTCCCGATGTATGCGCTCATTTCAAGGAGCCCCACGGCAACCTGCTTTTAGCTCATCAAACGTCTTTGCCCCAGCAACCAGGCACAGAAGCCGCAAGCGGAGGCAGAGCATCACCTGTCTCTGCAACTCGGCACTCGGCACATGTTGAAGGTATCGGGATATGCAGGTCTAGCAGAATCAAAAAAAAGCAGTAGCAGCAGCAGTAGTATTAGGAGGAGCAGTCGTCGCAGCAGCTGCAGGAGGAGAAGCAGTAGCCGTAGCAGCCGTAGCAGGAGCCGTGGCAGTAGGATTAGCGCCCGCTGCCACAAGTATCAATTCTCAAGCAAGCAATGCCAACTGCTTCAAGACGATGGCAGTAATAGCAGCAGCAGCAGGAATCACAAGCACAATGGCCGGCACTCTCACCGGTACGATTCGGTTCAGGTGAGATCCCACCATTCCACCCAAAGCTTAGCCACCCGTGCCGCTGCTCTGCGCTGAGGCTGCAAACAAAGATCGCCGAGGCAGAGAAGAGCGAGGAGGCAGACGTGGAGCTTTGAGGGACCTAGTCGAGTATACTATAGTATGTTGTAGTGTATTATTACACATCATAGTATATAATATACTATAGTATATTATATAATATACTATAGTATATAATATACTATAGTATAAAATATACTATAGTATATTATACTAATTATAATAACTATATAATTTATTATAGTGTATTGTCGTATAGTCGAGCATGTTATAGTATCTGATGCTACTTCGGGCGATCACGGCAAGTGCTGTTGGCGTTCTAGCATTTGCCGGAAAACACTGCCAGATGTCCTTGTGCAGCCGAGCCGTGGCGGCCTGGGCAGGGAGTAGTGAGCAGGCCCAGCAGATCGACAAGACAAGATTCTTAATCAGCCTTGCATTGGGACTGCAGGCTTTGCTTGCGCATGCGCGGCGCACTGTGGAGTTGGAAACCGCGACTGGGCGGCTACTTTCGAGGTACTGCTATTTCTGTAAGCAGCCGGAAGAAGATCGAAATTAAGAGCAAGTACAGGAATCAGAAGCTTAAGCGTCGCCGATCTATAGTGTTCAGCGGAGACGTGTTTAGTCTTTGCAGAGTCCTGGATGCAGCAGAGATCTAGGACTAGAGGCATTGATGACGCGCTGGCAGTAGCACTACTGATACCACGACGAACGACGACTGCAACTGCTGCTTTACTCTTTACTTCTGCTTCGACCCCTCCTGGCTCGCAGCAATGTCCACGGCAGTACCGAGGACATCAGCTTCACTAGATTGTCTTCAGAATGTTTGCGCATCCAACTGGCGAATCATGACATTTGAGGATTCTTGAAAACAAAGTGGTTCTTGCGCCGAAGCTTTGCTACCTATTTACTTATGGTAGGCGCAGGCCTAGTGGTGCAGACAAGGCTCGAACTCTGGATTACTCAATTGCGTCAAGAGAGAGCGAAAGATGCCCCCGCAACCCAGCAAACTGTAGTTTTCAAACTGGACATACAGGCAGTACTGAGTTCCGCTGACGGTGCTCCTACGTGCTTCTGGCTTTAAGATAGATGATACCTGTTCTTCGTTGCTGTCAGTAGCATCTGGTCACACTGAGCTTGGCTCCCGAACCCCGGATCGAAGCTTCCATGGTGCTTGGGGTGCATCTCCGAGGGGAGATTCCGCGATGCTCGCTCTTCATTCCTCTGATTTATCTTTCTCTTGACTCGTCAGAAGGTGTTGTATATTCCGTGCGACCAAAGCCGAGGTGAGGCAACAGCAAGAGTTTCAGCGGAAGTTGCCTGGCATGAAGCACAACCTGGACTGCCGAGAGGTGCATCGCCCATAGATTGGGAGCTGGTTCTGCAGTATTGTTCCTTCAGGCCAGCATTATGTTTATTCAAAATCCAAGTTCCAGTAATGGGGCGGGGACACTGCACGAGGATAGCGTTCCTGGACAATGCCTCTAGTAGTTTTGTTGCAGGGCTTCGCACTTCTTGGCAACATGTGCAAGCAATGTGCCAGGACCTAGCTGCGAAATCAATGCCATGGCCCTAAAGTCGAACCGAGAGACCTCGTCTAGCGGAGTGCGAGTTTCGAGAGCGTAATTGAACCCTAAACCCTGATCCGATCAGGACCTTCTCGACAGATAGAAGCCTTAATCTCGTGTGGCTGTCCTGATACTCGCATGCCTGATCAGCTGCGTATCCCCACCTACGTGCCCGAGTCCGCACAAGAGCTGGGTGTCTTGCTGCTTGCTGCTACACTTCAGTTGTACCTTCGACCTAGGAGTAGCTGAATCATCTTGAGCCTGGGAGGTTTAGATGGGGTCAGCACCTTGCGGTGGAGAGGTGGTTGCAACGAACTAAACGCGAGCCCGGCGGGACAAAGTGGCTACACACTGTCGTAGTCTCGAAACCCTAAACCAGACCTCCTGATTCCTAAAACCGAGGAACCTCAGCCACTACCTTTGTAGTTTTTGGCTGCCGCAGGTGTTGGAGGCTTCCGCAAAGAAAGCTGTCGTATCGCTATCGCTGATTGTGTCCTTCGCGAGCCTGGACTGCTTTATGCTCTGTTGACCTCGTGGGTATGTTGACACTCAGTGTATGCATGCGTGTGTGTGTGAGTGTGTGTGTGTGTGTACATGTGCGGGTATGTCCATGTACCTGCACATCCGTGGTTCTCTGAGCTTAAGCAACTCACACACCGCACCACACGTCCAAATGCATATCTCCCTGTGTATATATATATATATTCGATATATATATATATGATGGATGTATATATATATATACATATATATATGATATATGTATATATATATGTATAATATATATATATATATATATTATATATATATTATATATATATTATATATTATATATATATATATATATTATGTGTGTGTGTTTTTGTTGTCTGGAGGTGAAGGCTTCAGGCAATTGTCAGCCTCCTTCGATGTTCGTGAAGTCG
>CAJNJA010023031.1:0-32628 GCA_905231915.1 Symbiodinium necroappetens | reverse complement strand
GTTGTAGTTGTAGTAGTTGTTGTTGTCGTTGTAGTTGTAGTTGTAGTTGTAGAGTAGTAGTAGTTGTTGTTGTTGTTGCTGCTGCTGCCGATGTTGTTGCTTCTGTTGCTGTTGCTGTTGCTGTTGCTGAGGCTTCTGAAGAGAAAAAACGCTTACAATATCCATTCTTGAACCCCTCGGAACAAAGGCCTTATAGCAAGCCCAGAAGGAAAATGAAAAGGAACCCTACTAAACCCTAACCGTAGACCCTAAACCCTGAACCCTAGACCCTAAACCCTAGAACTAGACCCTGGGTCCTAAACCCTAAAGCCTAGACCCCAAACACGATCCTCGTAAGCGTCGTCGCGCGTACCCGGTCGAAGCATCGATCGCGGCCTGGTCCAGAGGTTTCCTTTAAGAGCTCTTCTTTAAGGTCTCCTTTGCAGGTCTTTATTAGGTTCCTTTACGGGTTTCTTCAAGGAAAACCACGAAAGGCGGGTCCCACTTTCGCAATAAGTACACGCAAAGAGGTACTATACGATGCCCTGGCGATGTTTCTTTGTGTTTCTTTTTTGCTGTGGGAGTTTAAAGCCTTTACGGCGTAGGATTTTGAGGTTTGTGGGTTTTTGGGTTTCAGAGCCTAGGCTTTTTGGTTTCAGAGCTTAGGGTTTTTAGGTTTCAGAGTTAGCCTGCTTAGGGACTTCAGGGGTAGCACAGCATCACAGTATAGTATAGAATATTTCGGTATGCTGCACTATGCCAGTATGCCACCGCATGTAGAAGTATATCATAATATGGTTTAACATAGTATGCTCTGCTATATGTATAGAGAAAGAGAGAAAGAGATCATAATATATTGCATTATAATATATTGCAGTAAATTTAGTTACATTATGTTAAATTAGTATATGTTTTATCATATTATATTGTGTTGCTTTACATTACAATAATATTGTCATACGTTTTGTATATTACTATATATTGTTATATGTTAAAATATACTACATTCTTTTTTATTTTGCTATAGTATGGTAGAGTATAGTATAGTACAGTACAGTACAGTATAATATAGTATAGTATAGAAGAGTATAGTATAGTATATTATATTGTATTATAGTATAGAAAAGCATAGTATAGTATATTATATCGTAAAATCATATCATATCACATGCTGCATTTTACCATGACAAAGTTCATTATATTCCAGTATAGCATGCGCGAGGCAACTGGAGCCCGGAGGTTTGTCAGACGCACGGCCTGCCTGGGCGGGCGGCCAGAGCGCGAGGCCGGATGGCTTACGCCGCAGTGTGGGTCTTGGCTTTAAGGGCCTTTAAGAGGGTTTAGGGTTTGGGGCTTCGGGTTTTTGGGGGGTTTAGGGTTTAGGGTTTGCGGGCCCCAAACCCTATACTGTTTGGGGTTCAGGGTCTTGGGGCTTCGGGGTTTAGGGGCTTTGTGGGCCTCGGCTGTTGGGGTTTAACGGTTGAGTCAGAGCTTAGGGCTTATGAATTCAATCTCGTAACAGCTGGGGTCTTCGGTTGGGGTTCCATTAGGTTTGGGGCTTAGGGTTTCAGGGGGCTGGGTTTTAGCTCGCTCTTGTTATCAGGCTCCAGGGCTTAACGCTGAAGGCTTTGGGAGGTGGAGCTTGCAGCTTCATGCTCCAAGCTGCTACGCTCTGTCATGCTTGAAGATTGAGCAGCACAAAATCCGCGGATCAGACTTCTCTGAACTCTAGAGTTTGGAGTTGCCGGTCCTCGACCCTAATGAGGATATGAAAATATTGCCGTAGTGAAGCTCCTCTATGAGGCGTGGCTTGCGGAGAGTGGCCGAGGTTATTCTGAGTTGCAGAGAAACCCCCTTCAAACCTGAAGCCCTCGAAGGCCTACATTTCACCCGTCTCCACAACCCAAAGTTTCAAAGCTCTCTACATTCCAAGCTCCTGAGCCCTAAACTCTAAACACCTGAACCCTAAACCCTGAACCCTAAACCCTAAGCCCGAGACCCGAAACCCCAAAACCCCCGCGCACTTCTCCACTAGCTGCCAGGCAGGTGCACCTGGGCTCTCTGCACCTGGGATTTAAGGATTTAGGTGATGGAGTTCTGCGGCTAGGGCTAGGGTTTCGGGTCCACGGTTTCGGGTTTGGGGTATCGGAATTAGGCTGTAGGTCTGAAGGTGCGGTTGAATTTTCAGGAGAAAAAAGCCCATGGAAATCGGGTGCAAGTTGGGCGTCGATGAGGGGTGAGCGCGAGGTGCGGCATTGCTGTTGCCAATTTTATAGAAGTTGGCTTACTTGACATTACGCGTCCTACCACTAAGCACTACTGCCACCACCACGGTAACGGCCACGACCACGACTACAACCACTGCAACAACGACGCCAACGACTACAAGCACGACCACTACAGCGAGTCTCGCTGCTGCTGCTACTGCGACGAACACTACGAAGACGAACAAACTTCCGCAAAGACCACACTATACACCGTCCAACACAAGAGCTTAATACATACTCTGAAACAACACCCTGTGCCAAGGCAAGCAACCCCTGAATTCCAAACCCCCAGCTGCCATGCCCAGAGCGGCGTGCTAAATTCCAAAACAGGAAGCCCAAGACCCGAAGCCCACAGTGCGGCGCTCTAAACAGGAATCCCAGACCCAAAGCCCCAAACCCTAGATCCCACCGTACTGTTTTCTGTACGATTGTATGCGGCTGGTTCATGGGTAGCTGTGGGTGAACCGATAACTGTGTCACAACCAAACCCCCTACCCCCCTCTTCCCGGGCCCGTGGCGCAAGTCGCACTTCAGGCTCTTGTAGAGCCTGATCATCTTTCGCGGGCTTGGCTAGCAGCTGGAGCCCCAAACACCCTGCCCCGAATTACCTCTCAAAGAGGAAATCAACCCTAAACCCTAAACCACTAAACCCTAAACCCCCGCTAAAGGGCAAAGGGCAATTCCTCTAGGATTTCTGTTTTATGACCTCCGGTCTTGAAGTTCACCCTGCGCCCTAAACTCCGAACCAAAACCAGAACCCTAAACAAACCTAGGGTTTGGGGTTTATTTAAGGTATATAGAATACACAGAGTACGCCGTTAAGCCATGAGCAAAACGGACAACACCTTTTCTACTCAGAGGGCTTGCACAATAGTCGAGCTGCATACCAACATGACGACTGTACACGGTTACATAGAATCCTACGCTTGGTACGATGCAAAACAACAAGGTTGAGGATTTAGGGTTTAGAGGGGTACCAAACTTAGGAGCACGTTTAAGGGTCATTATAACCAGGATCTTACATTGTTGATTACTGCGGCGCACCACATTTCTCAAATCATAAAGCCTAGACTATACCCACCACTTGGCCTAAACTTCAACTCAACACCTAAACCAAGTGGTCAAGCTAGAGAAAAATAAGTACGATTGCACGGATACAGATCTTGTGTCCCACCGACTCCCCGCTTCTAAGCTTGCAGTGTACGGTACACCATGTAGGCAACAGGCTCTGATATGCCCCATGCTTGAAAACGTAGCCATTTCTCAACTGGCGAATCCCTTTCCCCCCTTCGTCCCGACGCTACATCCAAGTCTTCTGAACTGGACCCCAGAGCAAAACCCAAATGCCCAGCAACTGCAGAACAACCTGCGGCAGCGGATCATGAGTTCAGAATTCTAGAATCTCCCTAAACCCTAAACCCTAAGCCCTAAAACCCTATAAACCCTAAGCCCTAAACCCTAAAACCCTATACACCCTAAGCCCTAAACCCCTGCGACGGCTTCGAGTTTCATGGGAAGCAGGCCGCACTGAATTAACGGTGTCCTGGAGCGAACGTCTCGGTCTTCCCTGCATCGACCTCACGAGCCCCAAAACACAGCAAAGATATCCTGAACACTGAACCCCTAAACCAGAGCCTAAGAAGCATCATCACTTAGATCCAAACAAACAAAGCCCGAAGCTCCAAACTCTGCAACTCAAAAAGCCTCAAGCCCATAACCCAACCATGGAACAACAACAGACAACCCAACCCTAAGCCTCAAAGGTTCATTGCCGGCAAGAGTCTGCTGAAGGACCTCTTCAGAGAGCTTGCTACCTGGCACTCGCCGGAGTCCATGGAAGAGGATGTGAAAGCGCATTGATACGTCTTAAGACATTCTAGCAAGGACCGTGAAGGGCTGCCAGTAGGAGCTGTCTCAAGCCCGAACGGACCCCTTCAAGAGGGAACAATACTTGTTCAATGTCTGAAGGACAGAAGTACTCCCCTTTCAGAGCGCACGAGCATGGAACCCATGGAAGCAGTCGCAGCTACATTGAGGCCCTCGGAAACACTGCTGTTGAGGGCAACTCAAAACTAGATGCCTAAACCCTAAAACCCTAAAGCCCTAAACCCTAAAACCCTAAAACCCTAAACCCTAAAACCCTAAAACCCTAAACCCTAAAGCCCTAAACCCTAAACACACAGCAGTGGGATCCAGGCAAAGACTGGCAAAGTATTTCAAGAGTCCTCCGACCCGGGAACCGCATAGAAGGATCCTCCATACGATTCAAGGTGTATGGGTTTAGGGTTTAGGGTTTATAGGGGGTTTAGCGGGTTTAGGGTTTAGGGCGTATGATTCGTTCTCTAGATTAGGGTCCCTTTTCGGGTCCTTTTTATAAGGGTGCCGTACTATATTGGGGATCCAAAAAGGGACCCTAATCTAGAGAACTACCCAAATGATTCAAGGTATGTATTGCTGAAGCTACACTGAAATGGGCCAGGTCAGCATTTCTTGGGCTTATGTCCTAGGTTTAATTTAGGCGGTTAGGGTTTTGGGAATCAAGTCTACAGTAAACTCGCCTGCAAGACCTAAAAACCCATGCGAAAACGATACAGCCAAGCCAGATGTTCGGAGCAGTGGAACTTGTCGCCTAACCTTGCGATGCCGGGTCATCCGCCAGTAGCACTCGCCACTGCGAGTGCGCTGCCTCTCTGCTGCCGCGGCTATTGGGGCTTACAAAGCGCCTTTCCATGGCTTGGGATTTAAGGTTCCTGTTCTGAACACATACCATGTCAGCATATATTCAGTAGTCATGTTTAGCAGCAGCAGCAGCAGCAGCAGCAGCAGCAGCAGCAGGAGGTGGGAAAAGGAGGGGAGTAGGAGTAGGCGTAGGATATTAGTAGTAGTAGTAGTAGTAGTAGTAGTAGTCGTAGTAGTAGCATTAAGTAGTATTAAGTAGTAGTAGTAAGTAGTAGTAAGTAGTAGTAAGTAGTAGTTAGTAGTAGTTAGTAGTAGTTAGTAGTAGTTAGTAGTAGTTAGTAGTAGTTAGTAGTAGTAGTAGTAGTAGTAGTAGTAGTAGTAGTAGCAGTAGGAGCAGCANNAGCAGCAGCAGCCGCAGCACTAGCAGTCGTACCGGTGGGCAGCAAAAGCAGAAGCAGCTGAAGTCGCAGGAGCAGCAGCTACCGTCGTCGCCAGGGTCGGTGAAACCCTCAACACTAAACACATTTCCCTAAACCCTAAACCCTAAACCCTGCTTTGCGAAGCTGTGCAACTTCGACCCTCTGAGGTTGCCGGGAGCCTGGGTTTACTCTGAGCTCGAAGCCCCCAAACCCCACGCCACTTTTTGGAATCGGGTGTTAGGACTTTCTATAGTAAATCAAGTATAGTAAAGGCGCTGGGATCGATCATAGTCATATCCTGGACCCCCAAAAGTATGTAGAATAATAGCCTTTTATGGGTTTGGGGCCATTAGTTTATCTACTTTTAGGTGTCTAGGATATAGTATATCAAGTATAGCAACTGGAGGTTGAACAAGTGTATGACCCGGGTCCGTAGGGCTTCATTTCGGGGACTTTATAGTTGGAATCGGGTGTTGGGGTCCATTCGAACGATAATATACCACCTATAGCAAGGAAGCCTGAAAATGTGTATCAATAGATACCCCAAATACCCTAAATACCCTAAACCCTCAACCCTAAACCCTCAACCCTATTCAAAATTCTTCACACTTCGATATGGGGGGCAGCCATGCCTCGATGTCCGAGAGCATCGAGACAACCTTGAGCCTGGCAGAACTTGCGGCCCCCACAAAGTACCCATCTAAGGATACATGGAGGGTTGAGGGTTAAGGGTTTAGGGGTTTAGGGGTTAAGGGTGTAGGGGTTAAGGGTTTAGGGGTTTAGGGGTTTAGGGTTTAGGGGTTTAGGGTTCCGGGGTTAAGGGGTTTAGGGTTTAGGGTTGTAGGGCGGGTTGCAGAGACGTCAAGAAGTAGTTTCAGCATCTCAGGGTTCAGGCTTTAGGGTTTGCACCTGACTCGACAAGCCAGACTTGACGAAAGTAGCCTGAAGACAGCGTAAACGCTGGTGCTTTTGCAACGTTCATCGTGACATATGGGTGCGTCGGGGTTAGACAATCTTGTCCTTGTCCTAGACTGTCATACCCTAAACCCTAAGCCCTACCTAAACCCCCAAAAGTAGGCATGGCCCAAAACCTATAAAAGGCTGTTATTCTAAAACCCTGAATCCTCAACCCTAAACCCTAAGCCCTAAGCCCTAAACCCTAAATTCAAAAACCCTCAACCCACGAATCCCAGAGGCTTCAACCCGAAAGCTTTACTCCAAAACCTCTGTCGGCAGACAGGAGCTCCTCGGCATCAAATTCTCAAGGATACCATTTCCCATAGGCCCCGAAGTAGTTCCTTTTTGTGGTTTATATTTAGAATTCTATAAGGTAACCCCAAAAACGAACTACTTAGGGGCCTATGGGTAGTGTTACTAGGACTGCTTACTATTATTGCTACTAGTATCACTACCATTATTGTACGGTTATGATGGAATTATGACTATCTATTCTGATTTTGTGATTGTTCTCCGTAAATCCTGAAAACCTCCACAATCCTCATCCCATGGCCTCACACCCTATACCCTATACCCATCCCAAGTCACATACCCCCAAACCACCAGACCCTAACCCAGAATCCCCGGCTTCATGAACCTCTAAACCCCCCCCCCAACCCCTAAAACCACAAAACCCCGAAAAACCAACAACTGCAGGTCCGCCTCCGCTGAAAGCTCTCCCTGGTGGTGATGGCCTCCTCCCAGGAAAAAATTGCAACTTCGGACTTGGGATGTTGGGATAGGCCCCGAAGTAGTTCCTTTTTGTGGTTGATATTTGGAATCCTACAAGGTAGCCCCAAAAAGGAACTACACTGGAGCCTATGGGTAAACCATAAACCGGGGCTGAGGATTATGTGTCACCACTCCGCACGCAAGCCTTAGCTGTGGCTCTTAGCGACTGCGCTTCAGTCACTGACGCTCCCAGACCTTCCAAACTCCCTTCATTAAGGAATGTACCTTGACGAACTACAAGTTAATGGGATCCCTAATACGGTATATATTGCTTAATTCTTATGGTGCCCTGATAAAAACCCTAATAGATCCCTTTAATTAACCGGTTAACGTCTCTTCCTTGATGAAAGGATTTTGGAAGGTCTGGGCTTTTCTGGAGTTTAGGGTTTAGAAGGTCTACCGGCACTTAGTCTCCGTTGTAGCTCCGTTTCAGGCTTAACCAATTTTGTGTTTAGGATTCTATTAAGGTAGCCCCAAAAAGGAACCACAATGGAGACTGTAGGTAGGGTTCAGTAACCCTGGACCCTAAACCCTAAACCTTATAAATCCTAAACCCTCAACCTTATAAACCCTAAACCCTAAACCTTATAAACCCTAAGCCCTAAATGGGGAGTACCTGACTGACGGCCAGGAGGCATGTCTTGAGAACTGCGCCATAAGCAGCGCAGTCGGGGGCCACGTCTTCGTCAATCAGACACCGCCTTTGCTGAGGCTAGGATTGCAGAGGAGGGCGTTTTTGGTTGAGGGTCTAGAAAGTCCCCCCAAAACCCATATTTGAAGTCTTATAGAATTATGGAAGGTGTATATAAAGTCCCCAAAACCCACTCTTGAAGTCTTATAGAATCGTAGAAAAAGTCTATAAGCACCCCCTTCGGAGCCTTCCTTACTATGTCCCCTGGTCCTCCAAGTACGGCTCGGGCCGAATCGCACGTAGGCTGCACGAGAACTAATCTTTACGGAAACGAGGCGAACCTGAGACTAAGGTTTATAGGGTTTGGGGGTTTAGGGTTTAGGTTTTAGGGGTTTAGGGATTGGGGTTTAGGGGTTTAGGGGTTTCGGGGTTTAGGGTTTAAGTATGTTTTATGAGCTCTTTTTGTCTGCACGAAGTCTCTGCTAAGGCTTGCAAAGCCTTCCAGGAAGGAGGAGAGCAGGGGTTCTCACTTAAGCAACACCCCAACCCCCCACCCTCCCCACCCCCCTCATCAATGCTAGAGAGGTTAGAGTAATTTAATTTCATTGAAGCCCAAGGCAGGCCCTTTAGAAAACACCGGTAACACCGGTAAGCAAACCTCACTTGCCACCGGTCCCACCATGTCGATGCACACCGTCTTAGGGTTGAGGGCATAGAGTTTAGTGTCTGTGGTGGAAGGTTTATAAGGTATACCTGAGGACCCTAAACCCCTAAACCCCAAACCCATAAACCCTAAACCGTATACCTGTCGCTCCCAAAACCCCTGCGATGAGTGGGTTATGACCCCTGCATTACAGGGTCGAAGCCTGCAACCTAAAACTAATCCTGTACAGTGTCAGATCCACAGCCTGGGTTTAGGGTTTCGAAACCCTAAACCTCAAACCCTAAACCTAGACCCGCGTAGGCTTCGGGCTTAGGGCATAGGGCGTCGGGGAAAACACCGAAAATAGTTTTCTCAGAGCTGCAGAGGTTTGAGGGGGGCCCATCCCCGGCTTCCAAGGATGTCCCCGGGCTCCAGGGTTTAGGGATTAGGGTTTTAACTAGGGGTTTAGGGATTAGGGTTTTAACTAGGGGTTTAGGGTTTAGGGTTACCTACATCTTGGGCTTCTGGGTTAATGTAGGGGCCTAAATAGTTAGAATGGGGTTTTGGGCTACTTGAAAGTATCTTAATACGAACCCTAAGGCATAAGACCGGCTACTTTTTTAAAGTTTCTGTATTGCATAATATATGGTGGGTAACCTACTATTGCGGCAACTGGGGCCCTGGGTGGCATTCAGGAAATTCCCCCACCTCCTGCGCTCGAAAGATTGCGAGAGCTGGAACCTCAAGCCTATATTAAAAGTGAGCACTTCTAATCTTTATTTGGTTTTATTGTAAAAAAGCGTAAAATTGTAGCCAACAAGGACCCAGTATATACTTTGGGCCTAGAGTACCTATTATAAGGTCTACTTTCAGGCCAGACCCCCTACACCCTAAACCCTACTACTTGGGCACATGGACCCTCAGATGTCCGGAACACTACGATCTCAGAACTCTCAAGCTCCGAGGACCCCCCAAATCCAGAAGATGAAGCCCGGGAAGCTCTCAACCCAAAAAAAGAGGTTTAGGGTTTAGGGTTTGGGGCCCTAAAGCCCTAACCCGAACCCCTAAACTCCTACAATCCTAAAGCCCTAACACCCTGGACAGCAAAATACCGAACGGCACCAAAGTTCTAAAAGACTCCAACCGCCAGAGTCCCTAAAGCGAAGCTTTAGAGATTAAGGGCTTAGGGCTTTAGGGTTTTAGGGTTTGGGGTTCTAGGGTTTAGGGTTTAAGGGTTGTAGGGTTTGCGAGGCTGAGGAGCAGCAACTGCAAGGAGAGCTCCCATGGCTGGCAGCAGCGATCCAGGCCCCGGAGGATGGATCCAACTGCCGCCGTGGAGGGCTTCCACCTGGGGTGTAGGGTTTAGGGTTTAAGGCTTTAGGGCTTTAGGCTTGAGGGTTCAGGGCTTTAGGGTTTAGGGCTTCAATAGGCTTTTGATAGAGTTTTATGGGCTTGTTGGGGTTGTCAGATGCTTCTCAAGTTTGGTAGGGTGTTAAGTGGGTTTAGGTTTCAAACAGGGCTTTAAGCGGGCATTCAAGGATATAACTGAGTTGTGGCCTATAATAAATATGCTATCCTATCCTTTTGCTTCCACCTTTAAAAGCCTTACAGGTTTTACGAAAATTGGGTGTTGAGGGTTTAGGGTGTTAAGGGCTTTTGTGGCTCGCTTTAGATGGGTTTGTTTAGCGGGTGTAAAGCTCGGTTTAGATGGGTCTGTAAGCATGTGGTGTTCACTAGCCCTTATAGCATCAAAATAGCCCAAAAGCCTAAAACAATAGGGTCGTTGGGCCCAAAAGCCTTAAAAGAGGAGTCCTTTGAGGGCAAGGGTAGGTTTTGTAGGACATTGATATGATACGGCGCCTTAATAAATAGAATGGGGTTCTGGGGGTCTGTTATATTCAACTATACTGATATTTGGGACTGTAAACCGACGCAGTGTTGTTAACCCTGTAAGCTTCAATACGGATGGTTCTTTCAACCCTCTGTTGCACATTCATGCATAAAAGTCTCCGAGCCAAACAACTCCGACTCCTTTCTGCCCTAAACCCTAAACCCTAAAGCCCTAAACCCTAAACTTTCAAGCCCTAAAACCCTAAACCCTAAACCCTAAAGCCCTAAACCCCAAACCCGCAAGGACTTCGGCCTTCTGGGCAGGTTTACAAGTAGGCCAAGGTGGTTCAGGCTTCAATCGGGGTTCCCTAAATCCTAAAGTCAGCTCCCCTTCCCAGAGCCCTAAGCCCTAAACCCGAATTTAATGCAGGCTCCTATCTAGTTTAGGGTTTAGGGTTTAGGGATGAGGGTTTAGGGTTAGGGATTGGGGTTTAGGGGTGTTGGCCTTACAGTAGTCCCTAGATAGGTACGTTAAGGCCTGACACTATACTCTACAGACACATGGAGCCGTTGGGAACGTGAAGGGATTGCTTTCTCAAAGGGTCCAAAGTACCTATATAGTAGTATGTAGGCTTTCTATATTATGAACTGCTATTATAATTTGGGAAAGTATCCCCCCATAACAGTACCTAGGACCCTTTGGGCTTTCTCTAGCCTTCCGAGGTCGCCGTCTGGCCCGGTTAAACTCACCGAAAGCTGTAAACGTCCGACGTAAAAGGCGGCCCGGAACCCTTGTAAGAGCCCTTGCAATACGAAGCCCCTAAACGCTAAACCCCTAAACCCGAAACCCTAAACCCTAAGCCCTAAACCCTATTAAATGAACAGCGACCCGGCGAGATGCACACCGTAAGCTCCACCGACCCAAGTGACCCCAAAACAACCCTACACCCCAAACCTTCCATAACCCTAAACCCAACAACCTCAACAACCCTAAGCCCCATATGCCAAACCCTAACCCCGAACCCCCAACCCCTAAACCCTAAACCTTAATTTTCCCTCACCCCCAAACCCAAAAGAGCCAACAACAGGTCGAGGATGAGTTGGGAACGGAGCTGCCTGTCCAGCATCATCTGCCTCGCATTTCAGGCTGCAGGGGTTTTGGTTTCTAGGGGCCTTAATAGATAGAATAGCGTCTTGTCGCCCTGTATGCTATACTTATAACAAGGAAACCTTCAAACGAGTATTGGCAACCAAAAATTTAGGCCCCTGTATGAGGGTGTAGGGCTGTTGGTTTTGTTTGGGCTTTCGGGCTTCAAGGTTTAAGTTTGGGGGGTCCAGGCTGAATGTCCTTGACCATGGACCAAAACCGATGAAGCTCAATGATAATTCCTGCCGCCCTGCGCTGCTTCTAGTCGACCATATAAAGAATTTTTGCTCTAATAATCTCGACCCCTAGACTTCTGCTTAGGACAGGACATCTCCTTCTGTCTCATCCCGGACATAACGTTACCGTGCAGAATGCAGGAGTAAGCTCGGCACATCTCCAGTGACGGCATGGTGTAGCAGCTGAATCCGGCTGAGCTGGGGCATGGAAGCACCACTCTATGGTCTAGGGTTACTGTTTAGGGTTTAAGCTTGTGCAGTGTAGAGTGTACATCTCGCAACAGATCAGCTCTCACTCTCTCAAAATGCCCCGAACGGCCACTCTATGCACTGAAAACCTCACCAAAATTTTCAACCACCCCCGCAAGCCAGCCCTAAACTCGATGCCATCATCCTGAATCCCATAATTAAACCCAAATCCCTAAACCCCTGAGGCCTGAGCCCTTTATTATGTAAAACCCTCAACCCTATATAAACCCCAAAACCTTAAACCCAAAATCAGTAAACCCCCACAACCCTACAGTAGCCCCTAAACCCTAAACCCAAATCCCCCAAAACCCTAAACCCTATATAAACCCCTAAACCCTAAACCCCAAAACCCGCTAAACCGCTAAACCCTATAGTGCCCTTATGGATCCCTTAAAGGAACCCTTAAAGGAACCTAGCAACACAACCCCAATACATAAACCGCTAAACCCAAACCCCGCCTGAGCAGCGCCAGGCCAGCAGCCCAGTGGCCAGCGCCCGCGCAGGCACCGATGGCCTTGGACTTGCAGGATCCGTTCTCTTCTCAAAAAAAGGTTTAAGGCCTGATAAGCTTTGGGGTTTTGGGTTTATAGTAAACCCCAAAAAGTTGGAAACCGGATTAAGGACAAATAGTGCTGGGATTCCCTCTACATTACCCTTAAGGATTGAGGCTAGTGGGTTTCCAACTTTTGGGCTTCTACTTTAGGGCCTTAGGGTTTTAGGGTTTAGGGCCTTAGGGTTTTAGGTCCGATCCGTTCGGTTCTCAAAGGGTTAGTAGGTCCTTCTTGTGGCTCGCCTATAAGGTAATCCCAAAAAGGAACTATTATGGAGCCTAGGGGTAAGGCCTCATAAGGTTTGGGGGTTTAGCGTTCCGCTCTGTTCTCAAAGGGTTTAAGGGCGTTTAAGGTCTGGGGTTTAGGGCTTTAGGGTTTTAGGGTTAAGGGTTTGGTCCGGGTTTTAGGGTGTTGGGTTTTAGAGTTTTCGGCTTTAAGGCTGTAGGGTTTTAGGGTTTCGGGTTTTAAGGTTTAAGGGTTGGGTTCAGAGCTTAAGATTTCGGGTCTAGGGAGGGCTTGAAGATTTGGGACAAGGCTCGGGTGGGTTGAAGGTTGGGGATGTTTGGAGCTCTGTTTTAGGGTTTAGGGTCGGGTTTAGGGTGGTAGTGAAGGAGTCCTTTGGTATCGAGCTGCCGCATTTTCGGCCTGAGGTCAGACAAACTCCTGTTCTAAACGTTGCGAAGATTGCATAGCCATGGTTTCTAAGCCTAAACGGGTTTAGGGCTTAGGGTTGGTTTCTAAACCGTATTGCGTTTCGGGCTTTGGTTGAAGGGAAGTCCCTCAAACGGTCATCTGACCCAAGCGGATCTCTGCTCATGGGACTTGGTAACTAGACCTAATCTCTACACCCCAAGCCCTAGTACACTTACTAAGTCCCCCGATCCTCAACCCTAAACCCTAAAGCCTAAACCCAAAACCTTAAACCCCTAAACCCTAAACCATAAACCCCCAAGCCCCTAAACCCTAAACTCTGAAGACTAAACCCATAAACTCTAAACCCGATTACACTTACTAAGTCTCACGATCCTCCACTCATGCAGATCTGGATCACCCGCTCGCAGGTCACCAGCTGTGGCTCCAGACGCCAGGTGCCAGCAGCAAGCAACCTGAAAACGGTCATGGGACTTAGTAACTGGGGATAAGGAGAAGGTAACTATACCTGCAATTACTTCTAACCCGTTTCTAGATACTTTTGACCTCAATAACTCCCATGGCCTGACCCTCCAAATATATATAGGGGCCGTGATGATGAAAAAAACGGTGTTTGGAGTGTCTGCAAATACAGTTCTGACAAGGAGCCCTTTAGGAATAGTACTTCTATAATCATTCAGGTTACTGTAGTGATTTCTGCAAGCTTTGAGACCAAGAAAACTGGAGGTTCGAGAGGCTGGGCAAGGACCATCCATGCATACACAGAGACCAATAATAACCAAAAAACTGCCAGCTAAACCCTCAAACCCTAAATCCTAAACCCTAAACCCTAGACCCTAAACCCTCAAACCCTAAACCCTAAACCCCAAATCCAAACCCTACACCCTAAACCCTGAACCCTAAACCCTACACCCTAAAGATGGGTTCGCATCCAAAAGTGCGGACCCAGTGGCAAGCTCAAGGCTGCCAGCCACTGCCTACAAGAACAGCGCAGCTCCAAGCTTGAGGGTTTAGGGTTTAGGGTTTAGCGTCTAGGGTTTAGGGTTTGAGGGTTGAGGGTTTAGGAATTAGGGTTTGAGGTGCTACGGAGTGGGGTTCGGGGTTTTGGGGGTTTTAGGAGCTGAACATGACAAAATATTACATATATATATATATATGTGTGTGTGTGTTATATATATATATATATAGATAGATAGTCAGATAGATAGATAGATAGATAGATAGATAGATAGATGTGTGTACATATATAAATATATGTTATATATATATACACACATTATTATACATATACAGATGTATGTATGTGTATGTATATATATATATATTTATTATTTATTTGGTGGCCGGATCTTCAACTTCAACCTCAAGAACCTGGAGGCCAGGACGAAGGCTCAGGGTTGACGCTGCCTGCTTGTTTCACTTCAGGGCGTAGGGTTTAGGGTTTAAAGTTTAGGGTTTAGGGTTGAAAGTTCAAAGTTTAGGGTTTAGGGCTTACGGGTTTAAGGTTTCGGGTTTAGGGTTCAGGGGGCAGTTGTACCAAAACCCCAAAAGTAGGTAAGGTAGTGGCCCCCCATACAGGACTATTATTCCAATATTTTTGGGGGATCCAGGTAATTAAGCCTCACCTCGACGGTTCACCCGCCTGGAACTGGGAAGGGCTGGTTGTTTCAACCGGCTGGGCAGGGCGAGAGCACGGACCACGAAGGGCTTTCCAGATCTTTTGGGGTTTAGGGTGTAGGGCTCAGGGGTGTAGGAGCAACAGAACACAGAAGAAATTCAAGCAAAGACACAGACATTGATAGCTCGAACTTCAAAACCAACTGCGCAGCTTGATCCATGCACAATGACCCAAAACCCAGAGGGACAGAGAGAGAGAGAGAGAGAGATAGACAAAAAACTCTGAAAAGACACTATGAGTAGCGAGGCCCGTCCTGCATACCTCACAGGTGCCCAAGACGGCATTCAGCGCAATGACCTCTCGATGAGCCAGGAATGCTCAACTAGGAATGCTCACTCCAGACCCTCCCTGGCCCAAGCGTCTTTCACATACTAATACAGCCTTGCAGCAGAAATGCCACGAATTAAGCCAGGGCTTCTACGTTAAGTTTGGGTGCGACACTTTGCGGAGGACTTCGATGACAATAATGGCACATGTTGTTTGACAGGACCTGATAACCCAGCAATTGTGACTGACAAAAGGGGGCAGATGTGAATTCTGAGACGATGACAACGATGATGATTATGGCCATCATGATGATGATGATAAAGACATCGGCGACCCTGCTACCGATGTCGGTTCTAATGCTGGTAATTAACCCTACACCCTAAACCCTTAAACCCTAACCCGAAATCCTAAAACCCTAGCAGTAGACCCTACTCTTGGTGGACGTCGCGAAGGACGACGAGTAGAAGGACGAGAGAGAAGCATAGTCTGCCACTGTAAGTGTAGTTCCCTGGCGAATTAGGGTCCTCTTTTAGGGTTCCTTGAAGGGGGATCTATAAGGGCTTCCATAAGGGTACTATAAGGGTTCTGTAGTATGGGTAGTTCTCTAAGATACGGTACCATTTGGCCCCCAATAAGATAACTAGTTTATAAACTAGAGAACTATCAATATCAATATCAATATCAATATCAATATATGTATATATATATATAGATAGATAGATAGATAGATAGATAGATAGATGGATGGATGGACGGACAGATAGATAACTAGAGGTACCACCCATGCCAGAAAGCAGCATCTCTGCCTCACAAGCACACCCATACCACCCTTCATCCTTACTTGGAGGATCAGGGGACGTCGTAAGTTGGTTTATAAGTACCTCAACTGGGGTTGTAAGTCATCATAAGTGCAACTACCTTACTACCAAGTCCCATGATCCTTCGAGTATCCTTCTCCCGATTCGTTCGTGCTTTTAGCTCGAACCCCGAGAATCTGATGCCCCGGCCTTCCCAAGACCTTCCAAAATCCCCTAATTCAGGATAGTACTTTTAACATACACTAGGATCACTACTATGAGTTAAGGCATTGTCGTCACTTGCTTAAAGGATTCCCCATTAAAGGGCCAGCTTCGCAGCTCAAGCATGCCTAGGCACCATAAGACACTCCACGAGAATCTATCGGTTTAGGGTTTAGGGTTAAGGGCTGTCCGAAACCCTTCGAGTCGAAGCGCCTGCAGCATGCGCCCTTGCATCTCCGCACCCTACACCGTACACCCCCAGACCTGATAGGTGACACACTCTACCACAAACATGATTTTCTGTGGCGCCAGCTTGACCTACAGCCCAAACCCTAACAACGTTACATAAACCCTAAACAGACCAGTGAAACCCCAATATACAGGCCTTGCCAGTCAGAACTCGCTTTCGGGTATCATTGGCGATAGACCTCCATTAAAGACCGTAAGGGAAGGTTACTAATTGTTCTGACCTCTGTCATACTAACCCTAACCCCCCAGGTACCGACTATATAGGGTACTAGAGCCCCTAGGACCCTATATAGTAGGTACCTGGAGGGTTTAGGGTAAGGCCGGGTAAGGCCAGGTTTAGGTCCGAGAGCCGCGCGTCCGGCAGGCAGTCGGCGTCCAAGGCGGCTTGCAGCAGCTGCAGAGCCTGATGTTTAGGGCCAAAGTTTGGGGTTTAGGGTTTAGGGCTTAGGGTTTTGTTTAGGGTCTAGGGTTTGTTAGTGATGATTTTACAACTCTATATACTAAAACCCGAGACTGTACTAAACATACAAAGCACTTTGATGCATAGTTTACAATGTATATCTGTAAGCGTATAACATAGCTATCTACAACTCTAAAGTGCTTGCAATCGCGCGCTTACGGGCTCTTTTTCCAGCAAGCTCAGGGTTTTGCTTCGTGCCGTCCGCCTCATGGGACATAGTAGTTGGCGTTATGAAAGGGTATCTTGAACTATAGTTACATATAGCCCCGGTTCAGGTACTTAACACCTTGCCTACTTTATGCAGTCCCGCGATCCTGACTCCAAATAGAGCCCTAAGCCCGAAACCCCTAAACCCCAAATCATTATCCTAAACCCCAAACCTGCAAACCGCAAACCCCTAAACCCCAAACCCCAAACCCCCAACCCAAACCCTTGCCCCAAGATCCGAAATAAAATTCGGCCTGCCTTTGGCCAGGGTGCCCCCGTCTCCACCGGCGAGATCGCCGCGCCTAGTGCTGGGAAGGCTCTGAAAAAGTAAGGTTTAGGGGTTCAGGGTGAGGGTTTAGGGTCCAGTACAGTAATTACATACATGCTTACACACATATATATATAGAGAGAGAGAGAGACATGTACAGAAGTATCTACATATACATACATAGATAAAGCTAGACATACATACACATACATACATACATACATACATACATACATACATACATTGCATGCATACAGGCGTACGTACATACAAACAAACATACGTACATACATATATACATCCATGCAAGCATACATACCCACACACACACACACATGTACATATATATATATACATACATACACATTATCATACATGCATGCATACAGACATACATACACAAGCACATTCTTACACGAGATTCCGGCAAAAACGCATTGAGATGCACATGCAGATCCCAACACACAGAGGTGGACATATCCCTTTCTTAGGGAGTCCAGAAACCCTGAAGAGCCGAAATACATGGTGTCTGGGGTCCTTCATCTGGGTTCTTGAGTTCTTGTCCAGGAACAGGAACTTAGCTCAGAGTTACCCTTATAGGCCTTATAGGGATCTACTGGAAATAATGAGATTTCTTTGTGATGGTAACTTGGGTTAAGCTCCTTGACAACAACCCAGTATTTCATCATACACCCATGCATGCACGAACGAACGCAAAGACAGCAAACACACGCATAGACAGGCAAAGACTACGTGTGTGTTTGTGTGTGGGTGTCTGTATGTCGAACAGTAGTCAAACAAATAAGCAAGCACATGCAACATGTAGTTGTGGAAAAAAATCCACCCAAAAAAAAAGCAGTTGCACATCAGAGCAGTCGGTGGATAGATAGGAGCTCAAAGTTCAGGTTGAGTGCTCGGTGTTTGGGCACGTAGGGCCAAATGCAGACAGGGGGTACAGTTGTGGCTTTACTTCCTCGTATTATGGTAGTTTGGAGTTGCAGGGCTGAAAAACTCTGTAAAACACTACAGAACGCCATATTGAACCACCCTTTGACACCCTCTTCAACCCCCCAAAGGACGACTTTCAGGAGTCTATAAAGACACCAATGGCAACATGGAGTTGCCATGCTGAGGGGCAAAGTCGGGCCTCTCCTGCGCGAATGAGGGTTTAGGGTTTAGGCTTTAGGGTTTAGGGGTTAGTGTTTAAGCTTACAGGTTATTATTAATTATTCGTATCAATTGAATATTATATATATATTTTTTTTTGGTGGGGTTCGAAGCGAAGCTTTGAGTGCGACTGCAATGCCAAACCGTGGGTCTCACGCTTCCAAAGCCTACTTTGTAATGCAGGGGCCCTTAATAATTGGAACAAAGGGTTCTTAAACGGGCTCTTAGAAGGGTCTATAAGGGATACTAACTGGGCTACTATGAGGGTTTAGTACAGGGGCCTTCATAATTAGAGTCGGTTTTGGGGTATATTAAGCTATAACTATCATAAGGAACCTCAACATAGTATAGGTATTTATTCAGGCCCCTGATATAAAACTCCGTGTGGGCTTGGAGCGTTGGGCTGAGTACAGTAGTAAATCCGACTTTCCCCATGCGCAGCCCAGATGCAGAAAGACCTGGCACTGGGCCGGATGCTTCCTGAGCTGCACAACCGCTGTCTTTTGAGGTTGCAGGAAACAAACAAACAAACTGCAGATGTAAGCCAGCAGGTCTTGTCAGACGAGAATGGGCGGGAGGGGGGGGGGGTAAGGTGCGGCGGGGTACCACATATCACGCTCTATGCACAACATACCTTTCTCCGAGTCTCGCTTTCCTGGCTTCTAACTACATGTGTGTGTGCATGTGCATTCACTAATGCACCTCGATCTTCCAAATGATGTTCTTCCTTTTTTTTTGTTGGGGGGGTGGTGGATTCGGGACTAACATACCTACAGCACGCACACTTGAATCCAGCAGCTGTCATCCATGGCCCCAAGCAGTGCCAAAGCCAACTGCCATGCACCTTCACACTAACCTAAACCCTAAACCCCAAATGACTACCCCCATGCTTCAGGCTCCGGTTGCGGGGCAGGGTTCGCCTCTACGGCCGAGTTTGCCACTGATCAGACTACGATGTGTTGGAGCAGCTGGAGAAGGGCTGAAGGAAACTGGCAGCACTAGTGACAGCCATCTTCGTTGTCGTCAAAGATTCTTATCGTCGCCGCCGTCATGGTCTGGTTGGTGTTGGTGTTTTAGAGGCGGTGCTGGTGTTGGTTGGGATCGTGTTGGTGGTGGTGCTGCTGCTTCTCTCGCATGTGAGCATGTGATGGCTCTGTTGACACTATGTAGCAATAGGTTGTGGGAGCTACCATCTTTAGCCTCCTGCACCTTTTGCTGTAAAGATCCTATTCTGTTGTAGTAGTTGGAGCTGCTGCTGCTGCTGCTGCTGCTGTTGCTGTCGTTGTTGCTGTTGCTAGGATTATTGTGTTTTGTTGTGCTCGTTGTCGTTGTTGCTGCTCTTGTCCTGCTGCTGCTGCTGCTGCTGCTGGTGTGGTATAGTAGTAGTTGATGCTCATGCTATTGAGCTCATGCTTTGGATCCTGACCTCGCCTGTGTGCATCAGAATGATTTTGATGATGATGATGATGATGACGATTATTATGCTATGAGTACTACTGTCTTGATTATTGCGTTTAGTGTTCTTTGTGATGAAGCATCATGTCCTTGTGGACCGCACGACTCCACACCTCTGGCCCCAAAAAATCAATCTTTTGGTAGGTCTATACCCTAAACCCCACACAAGGCTAATAACCCTTAACCCCAAAAAGGTACAAAGGTTATCTACTCAACTATCTCAACTGCTAAGGACTTCTCCACGCCGAACCTGTCGGTTCGGTCATGACCTCTGGCGTTTGGGCTTAAACCCTAAACCCTCAAAGAATACAGGTACTACATTGAAGGGACTAGGTAGGGTTTAGGAGTTAGGGTAGTGTGGACACCTCAAGCATCGTTCGCGCATGCTGCCTGGCTAACCCGAAAGAATTGTAGTACAGGGCAGATCCAATTCCAAATCCACATACTACTTCGGCGCCATATCTTGATATCACAACTAACTACTTAGGGCAGAAATATAGTTACCCCAAAACCCCATTCTAGTTATGAAGGCTCCTGTATCAGACCCCTAAGCCCTAAACCCCAAACTCCAAGCCCCTATTATTTCGCTTGCCCTAAACCCTAAACCCTAAACCCCTAAACCGTAAACCCCTAAACCCTAAACCCCGAAACCCTAAACCCCTAAACTGCCTTCATCAGCGCATGCCGCGATGGCAGCATGGAAGCCTGGCTGCTCTGGTGCTTCGGATCTTAGAAGCTCTTCGCGCTTCGGGCTTAGGGCTTATACGGTTTAGGGGAAAGGGTTTAGGGTTTAGGTTTAGGGTTTAGGGGGAAGGGCTTAGGGTTTAGGGTTTAGGGGTTAGGGCTTTAGGGTTGGGGAGCAGTGTTTATAAACAGTTTAGGGTTTAGAAGAAGTTTAGGGTTTAGGGGACAGGGCTTGGGGACCGATACGTGCAACGGTTTGAGTATGTTTTTATACAGGGAGTGGGCCGGGGTTTTATACTACTCCACAGTGCGTATTATGTAAATAGGGTTGGGGTTTTTCCTGCACGCCGACCCTATTTTACTACTCCAGTGAAGTGGCAACCAGAACTCGAGCAAGAAGACAAGTCTAGCAGCAAAGCACTGCAATGACAACAAGCGCATTTTTCGCATAAGAAATGCAGAACAACAAAAAGAGCAAGTGCTAGCAGAGTGCTCCTGATACATACATGCATACATACATGCATACGGACACACATACATACGTACATACATACATACATACATACATACATACATACATACATACAAGCAAACAAACAAACATACATACATAAACGCATATATGCATACATGCATCATAAAATACATGCATACATGCATTCATATATACAAAAGGATACAAAACAAACAGACGGACGGACAGACGCAAAAAGCTCCTACTTTCCAAAACCCGAAAAAAACCACTTAAACCTAAAGCCTCAAACCAAGGATTCCACTGAGGGTGTGGCTGAATTCGTTCGGAGTCACGCCCGCATCCTTGGCCGAAGCCGGGGTCGCCCAGGGGTGGGCAAGCAGCGATCTCGAGAAATACGTAATAAGGGCTTAGGATAGCTTACGACCACCGCCATTACACATGATCCATTAAGTGTATTAGGGGCAATCATCATATTTTGTGCTCTAATCGCTTCTTCACTAACCGGCGCCAAACAGTTTAAAGTTCTCCAATTGGCTACGTATATTATGCTACGTGTGATGTATGGTGCTGCACATGCGGGCGCTTTAAGTCTGCCTCGGTACTCATGCAGGCTCGCAAGCAGACAGCTCATGCAAGCTCACCGTTTGAGAGCTACATGGCACAAGATATGATCCATGATGTTACTATGAAGCTATACCAACATGTCTCATGTAGTCTGTGTATATATATATATATGTGTGTTATATTCATAATTACATATTAAGTAAATATAACATAACGGAAAACATAGTCTATGATATGTTACATACTAGTATCAGTTGGCTACTTGATATCGCTGCCCAGGCACGGCCATCTCACAAAGTAGAACCAAGGCCGCCTCCCACTGCGAGCCTAGGGCGCACGATGAGCATCAGTGCCCTTTGAATTTAGGGGTCTAGTCTAGGCTCCTTTGAGGGTTCCCTTTTGAAGGGGATCTACAAAGGTTCCTTTAGAAACTTTACGGTTTAGGATTCTCCCAGGACCAAAGCAAGCAGGCGGAAAGAGCACCACCCCTTCCCCTCCCAACAAAAAAATCAGGGGCCGCAGAATTCTTGACAGTCACCAGCACTCATGCACAACTGTGCTTATTGTAGACCCTGCCTCTGAGAAAGCATATCTTGCGGTAACCCTGACTTAGGTCAACAACTCAAGACCCTAAAGGCCCTAAACAAGAAACCCTCAACCAAAAACGCTGAACTCCACACCTTCAACCCCCAAAAGCTAAACTCCCCAAAGCCCTGAACCCTCAACCTTAAACCCCTAACGCTGCACCCTCGGCCCTAAAGTCCTAAACCCGTATAGCCCTTTCTAGGAACGCTTCGAGGAACCGTGAACCCCAACTGACTTTGACGCGGCCTCTTCCATAGGCGGCCATGGCTGTGCTGTAGGTGACGACATCCTCGGAAGCTGTTGCATGTTTAGGGTTTAGGGCTTAGGGTTTAGGGTTTAGGGTTGAGGGGTTTAGGGTATAGGGGTTTAGGGTTTAGGGTATAGGGGTTCAGGGTTTAGGGTTTAAGGTTTATAGGGGTTATAGAAATTTAGAATTGTAGGGTTCGTTGAGACCTTGTGGAACTAGAGATATGTAGACTTATGAGAGTTATGGATTAGAGCTAAGGTGCAGACATGACAATGCATGATAAATGCGTGTGTGTGTGTGTGTGCTCCGGATGTCGGGTTTTAGGATGGCGGGCTCTTGTCCTAAACCCTAAACCCTATTTATAAACCCTAAACCCTACAAACCCTATAAACCCTACAAACCCTATGAACCCTATGAGCCCTATAAAACCTATAAACCCTATAAGCCCTATAAACCCGACAAACCCTACAAACCCTATAAACCCTATAAACCTACAAACCCTATCAGCCCTATAAACCCTATAAACCCTATGAACCCTAAACCCTCAGTGTCTGATTTCCGCATCAATCTAAACCCGTAATACCCCCAGGGCTCAGCAGGGCTTAGGGGCTTGGGATTGACGGCTTTAGGGCACTTTACGGCTTTAGGGTACTGTAGGTTTAGGGCTTTAGGGCACGGAAAGGTTTCGGGCTTTAGGGTACTTTAGGGCTTAGGGCATTTAGGGTTCGTTGATAGCTAAACTCTTTTTATGTTATCACATTTTCAAGTCTGGAGCCCAGTAGCCCATTTCTTGGATAAATGGAGCCGATCGCGCAAGGTAGGTAGAATGGGGGCTGGGACATCCCTAAAGTCGAATCTAAGGATGTAATGGCCTTCATAGCTAGAACAGGATTTTGGGGTAAATAATACTCATAAGAATCCCCAAAATAGTATAGGTAATTACAAAGGTCCCTATATCAAACCTTAAACCCTCCTGATATTAAGGAACCGAAGCGCCGCGAGTTTCAAGACCCGGCGGCTCTAAATTGGGAGTACGGACCTTCCAAAATTCTGTAGAAGAGGGGGTCCTAACGAGGATTTTGTACAGGGGTTTATCAGGGTTAGGGGAGTTACTTTAATTGACAGGGTTTCGGCCAGGGCCAAAAGAACCCTCTGTGAGCTCTGAAAGCAAACTCCCTAGCAAGACAACTCCCTAGCAACACCCTAGCAACCCTATAAACCCTGCATTATAAGCCCTACGCCCCAAATCCCAGTCCGTGCGAGCCTGACGCACATCGCCCAGGACTGTGAACAGGTTGACGGCCATCTGCCATAGGCCTTCCTCGCAAAAAACATAAAATGTTCGCGGCGCGGGGTGCTTTCCTAAATCCCTACCACCAAAGCCTGAAAGGAGCCCTCAAAGCAAGCCTTAAAGGAAGCCTTGCAGGAACCCTAAACGCCTGAAGGAACCCTGACAAAAACCCTGTTCCCTAAACCCTAAACCCTAAACGCTTGATTAGGGTTTTAGGGTTTAGGAATGAACCCTAATAATGCCCATGTTTGCTCAAAGATGTCCCTAAACCCCACTTGCAGAACAGTACCCCGAAATCCTAAACGCGAAGCTTCTGGGGATCAGTATGCCTAAACCCTAAACTTGTACCGGGATCAGCTGAATGAATCTATAACAATGAGGTACAGAAACGATTTAGGTGGCACCTACACCCTAAAGCCTCAACCGATTCTGAAAGACTTCTGGTCCCAAGGATGGGGGACGTTACATTTTTGCCAGCAAAAATCCCCGAAGCCTCCACCTACTCTGATTTACGGCTTCGGGCTTACAAGGTCATAGGATTTCAGGTTTTCGGAATTTGGATTAGAGGTTTCAAGGCTGTCCCTCAGGTTTAGACTTTGAGGATTTATGAAGGCTAAGGGCTTTAGTAGTTTGGGGCTTCAGGTTTGTCGGGTTTAGGGATTCAAGCTGTTAGGGGTCTGGGGTATTAGGGTTTAGGGCATCGGCCCCGAACCCTAAACCCTAATCGGGTTTAGGGCTTTGGGGCTTTGCGGTGGGGCCGCGGGCCTTTTCGCAAGCTGTCATCGCGGCTGCGAGACCGATAGCATCGCGTCGAAGATCTGCCTCTTTTTGGGCGTCGTATGGGTTCCTTTAAGGGTTGTGGTGGGGTTTTAAACTCTAGACCCTCAACCCTGGGTTTTAGTTTAGGGCTTATATAGGCCGTTCAGGATTAAGGGTTCAGGGTTTCAGGTGTAGTCCCTGAACGATGAAAGAGACCCTGGCTAGCGAGAGTCCGGGTTGCCCCATGTTGCGGGCTCAGAAGGAAAAAAGAAGTTTCGTCCCAAAGCCCTAAACTTAAAGGAAACTACAGGTGGTGAGTTTAGGGTATATAGGGCTTTGATAAGGTTTCTATAAGGTATATAGACCTTCTATAAGGCTCCTATAACGGTAACTACCCACCTGAAAATGTCCTAGAACGCGACACATTGCGCTTCCACTAAACCCTACACACTAAGCCCAGGCTAAACCGGAAACCCGGCGGATGTGCAGGTTTGGTATGCAATGCCAATGCATGCCAGGTCTGGAGCAGCGAGGATTTTCGATGTACGTAGGACGACCCAGAAACTTCCGAAAACACCCTTGCAAACGAGCCACAGAGGACGGTCGAGCTTTGTGTGTTGCCCTAAACCCCAACCCCCTAAACCCTAAACCCCAAAACCCTAAAACGCAAAACCCTAAACCCCAAAACCCGAAACTTCAAAACCCGAAATCTCAAACCGCCCCAAAACCGGGTTGCTTCGACCATGGCCATCAGCAAGGAAACGGCCAGCTGCCAGCGGCCCGCATTGCCACAGGCCTCCAGTCGGTTTAGGGCTTAGGGCTTTAGGGTTTTAGGGTTTTAGGGTTTTAGGGTTTTAGGCTTTAGGGTTTAGGGCTTTAGGGTTTGGGGTTCTAGGGTTTAGGGTTTAGGGCTTTAGGGTATTTGGGGTTTAGGGTTGAGGGTTTTAGGGTTTGGGGTTTTAGGGTTTGGGGTTCTATGGTTTAGGGTTTAGGGCTTTAGGGTATTTGGGGTTTAGGGTTGAGGGATCAAGTTTTACGTTTTATGGACAGGGTCCATAGGCAATAGGGCTTGCTTGGGGGTTGGGGTTCATAAGGGTTTCGGGCTTTAGGGCATCTGGGGGTTTAGGCTTAATTGAGAAGATATTTATAGTGCTTATCCGCTCGGAGTTGCAATGGGCTTGGAGTCGACGACGTTAGTTGCGGCTTGTACTCGACAATTGCATGCGACCCGAAGACTGGAGAGAAGCGACGAGTAGTCAAAGGCAAGATGTAAGGTCCTGAAAAGTGGTCTAACTCTCCAAACCTGGGCCTAAACCCTAAACTTAAACCTTAAATGCTTTATGTCTGCAACGTCCACAGACCGGCTGCAAAAAGCCAAACCAGTGAAGCCAACCTGTCGGACTGGCGCCCAACAACCGAACCCTCGTGAGCCCTTGTGGGAGGTCTGCTTTGGCAAATGACTTCGATGTCCAAGAGACGGTGATGGCGCTGTTGAAGCTGACTACGTCCTGCTAGCAATGCCAAACTCAGCTTCTCTGCTGCTCCCGGTTCAACACGGTTTTGACCTCGAGCTGGTGCCGCGGATACACCGTTGGAGGTGACCGACTGATCTAAGCATACAGTTGAGACGAGTCTTCTTGCTTCGGGGTGGTAAGGATTGCGTGCTGATACTACTCATCGCAGTGGTCGTGATCACCGCATCCACCATCATGATCAGGGCCAGGATCAACCTCGTGAAAATGCTCGGAACTCTCCCCCTAGCCACTTACATAAACTGCCGTAAACTCTGAACATCTAGACCCTAATCCCTGAAACCCTACAACCCTACAGCTCAGAACCCTTAAACCCCCTAAACCCTACATCCTAAAAGCCCAAAAGCCTCAAGGCCCTGGACCCTATAGTCCCTAAAACCCCTGAGTTCCAAAACCCTGAACCCCAGCCCGTCCGCTCGCAATTCACGGCTCGGCATTGCCGCCAGAAGCGCCAGGGATGCTGCCCACGCGGAGCCCTTGACTGTGTTCTTGTCAAGTTTATTTTAAGTCACCAGAATACCCGAAGGCTCTAAGGACTCATATGTTAAGGCTTTTGGGCCCAAAGACCATACTATATGAGGCTGGGTTCTTTTGAGCCTTAGGGATAAAGAGACCATACTATTTCCTATAGATCCCTAGTATGGTAACAAAATTACCAGGACAAAGAAAACATGCTATTTACTATAGACCCTATTATGGTAACCAACGTTAAAATCCCTCAATGTATTAGGGTTCCTTGTTTGTTTTTAAATGTGGATCCTACCAAAACTTAAGTTAAACCCCTGAACAAGAACCCAGTTGAAGGGCTCAGGCTTTCTTGCGTTGTCAGGGCTAGGGCTCTCAGGAGTTCTTAGGGGGTTCTTCCCGTGGCTTAGGGCTCATAACAGTGTACTACGGCTTCATAGGCTTTGTTTCTAGGGTTTTGGGGTTTAGGCTTTTGGGGTGTAGGGTTCAGGGTGTTGGGGTTTAGGGTTTTGGAGTTTAAGGTTCTATTCAGGCTTGGTCCGGTTTCTGGCATGGCCCGAAAGACTTGGCAGTGGTAAGAAGTACGACGAACTTGTGACATGGTTCCGATGGCAGCCATTACGCAATTGATGATGATGTAGGACTTGGGATTGGGGGGTTTAGGGTTAAACCCAAAACCCTAAACCCGCTCTCAAGATCCAAGAAACACAGCCCCTTGGCCTATCAAGGAAACTCTGAGCCACAGCGCATCCTCAGGGAGTAGGGTCTTATCAGGGTTGTTGGGTTGGCCCAAATCGTGCGTTACTGGATTTCATAATTTGCGACCCGTAACCTGAAGGAGCAAGCCGCAAGCCTTTACAACACCACTGAATGCCCCAGTGTAGCATTTGAGTCATGAGCACCCTAAACCCTAAACCCTAAACCCTAAACCTTAAACCTTAAACGCTAAACCCTAAACCCTAAACCTTAAACCCTAAACCCTAAACCCTAAACCTTAAACCTTAAACCCTAAACCCGAAACCCTAAACCGTGAATTCAGCCCTAAGCCCTGTGGAGACTCTTTCACCGCACCTGGCCGCAGGCAGCGATCAGCACGTTGTGGCTGATTAGGTCGGAGCTAGCCTGCGACAGTGTCTTCAAAGTCTCATACCCAAAGGGTCCTAGGTGCTGTTCTGGGGGATACTTTCCCAAATCATAATAACAATTCCGAATATAGAAACCCTACATTCTACTATGATAGCTACGTTGGACCCTTTGGGATACTTAGCTCCAAGCCCCAACGCGTCTTAAAGAAAGCTTGGAGTTTGCGACCCAGTTTTCTGACGGCTCATCGGCTTCTGGTGTGTTGATTTGGGGGCTATGCCTGTGCGACTTACCTTCAAAGCCCCACACCCGCCTTTCTGTGGGCTGCAAGGAACCCGAACGACTTGAGCCCTCAAGGGGCCTTAATTGTTAGAATTCAAGGTTTTGGGGTCCATCATACTGTATTTACTGTAATAAGGAACCCCCAAAATATTTTTAAGTAAGGAGCCCCCCCAAAAAATATATTTGTCATCATTCTCGGCCCCCCCCTTTTTTAAAAGGTCAATGCGGGGTCTCGGGTTTGCTTTTCTGGCCGTTGAGGCGTGAACCGTGACCCCAATCTGGATCTTTAGACTCGGGTTTAGGGTTTAGGGTTTAGGGGTTTAGGGGTAGGGTTTAGGGATTTAGGGGTAGGGTTTAGGGTTTATATCGGTAGTTTTCTAGACAGAGTCCCTTTTGGGGTCCTTTTCATAAGGGTTCCGTACAAAATTGGGGACCGAAAAGTTGACCGTAATCTCTAAGGACTCATATTTTAAAGCCGTTGGGCCCAAAGACCATACTACATAAGGCTGTTGGGCTGTTTTTGAGCCTTAGGGTTAGAATAGGGGTTTTATACATTCTGACCATCATTGTAAATAGCATGAAAAGTATAAAGGAATACCATTACGAATCGTGAGAATCGCAATCGGAAACCAGAGGAAAAGTAATTATTCGCTGGCATTTTAGTTTTCTCCGCTGCCTTCTAAAACCCCCCCAGTCTGGTTGGCGCCTTTTCACTCAGGCTCAAATCTTCGGCTTCTTGGTTTAGGGTTTCAGGGTTTAGGGCTTGGGGTTTCAAGGTTTGGGGTTTAGGGTTTAGGCTTCCGGCTTGGGCTTAGCGGTTTCGCGTAATCAGGGTTTAGGGTTTCAGATGAGAGTCTCTTCAATTTCTGTTGAGGGTTTAGGGTTCAGGGATTAGGGCCCTGGAGCCAAATCTTGTGTCACAACCCTTTGCCTGGGGGGCCCAATGATCCATAAAGCCGCCACCAAACCCGATAAGCAAACAACACTAACGCTACATAAACCCTGAAAAAAACAGATGCCCTTCAAGCTCGACCCCTACTCCGGTGTTGAATGTGAGCTTTTGGGGTTTAAGTTTCAGGGTTTTGGGGTTTAGGGTTCAGGGTTTAGGGTTTAGAATGACAAGCTCCTGAACCTCACCAGATCCAATCTCAACAGAAGTGATAAACCCCAATACCACCTAAGTACTACCAACCCCTAAACCCTAGACCCTAAACAAAACCCGGAATCCCAAATGACACCCGAGTACTACCAACCGCGAGCCCTGATCCTGAACCCTGAAGCCTTTCTTGGTGCCCTCCTCACAACTGGATCTCTCGAAAGCAGAGCGAAAGCTTGAGAAGCCGAAGAGGCTCCCAGAAGCCAACCCCCTAGCCGCCTATCACCCGAAGGGCCCAAAGTACCTATTATAGTACGTAGAATGTAAGGTTTCTATAAGGGCTTAGGGTTTAGGGTTCCTTTAAGGGTTCTTAAGTACCTATGTATTATAGTCGAATGTAAGGTTTCTATATTAGGAAATGTTCTTACGATTTGGGAAAGGACCCCCCCCGTAACAGTGCCTAGGACCCTTTGGGTAAACCCTAGCAGCCCTGAAAACCTGAAAGGAGCCTCCGCGCTCAAGATCCCTGACAGAACTCCCCAGAGAGGCCAATGCCCCTTAATGAAGGACTGTACCTTAAATTCCAGGGGCCTTTATACTATGGTCAAGTTACTTTCCTTAGTTAAGGGGTATTGGGCTCTCCGGGTTTCTTGAAGGACACCAATAAACCCTGAACTGCAAGCCATAAACCCCTAAACCGTATACCCCCAAGCCCCAAGCCCCCAAAATCCCCAAATCGACCCTTATAGAAACCCCTTTAAAACAAAACCAAAAAAACCTTAAAGGAATCCTCACCCCCCTAACCCCCCACCCCCAAAACCCAAAACCCCCAAAACCCTAAACCCCCGCAGTCCCCCGCCCCCCGGGCCGAGCCGAGCAGCGACAGGGCCAAAGCCCAGCCCTGAGCCGCGCGCGCCAACGACGCCAAGGCCCGGCCGTGGCCTCGAAAGAGGGGCTGCGAGGCTGCGAGAGTCATATACACATAAATAATGATAATTAAATAATGATAATTAAATGTTATATATAATAATAATAATGATAATAATAATAATAATGATAATGATAATGATAATGATAATGATAATAATGATAATAAATGTTATTATTATTATTAATTATATATATATATATATTGTATATGTATGTGTATGTATGTATATAGTGTGTGTCGGTCTGTTGATCTGTATCCATATTTATATGTGTGCGTCTGTAGTTAAGTGTATGTTTGTATATGGTGTATACAAACATAGGCTCATACCGGCACCTGTATGATTAATTACATGTTGCTTCTTACCAAATAGTGTTACTTTTGCTATTATTGAGTTTTGTCGAAGGGGGGCAGGGTGGATACTACAGTTGTTGACGGTCGTGAACATGAACAGCATCATTAAACATTGTATGAAATACAACCCTAAACCCTTAACCCCTAAACCCTTAACCCCTAAACCCTTAACCCCTAAACCCTTAAACCCTAAACCCTTAACCATGTTGGTGTGCATTTGCTTTTCTGCAGCCGGCGAGCAAGTGGGGCGAGATGACCAAGATTGCAAGATGGACCAGGAAGGCAAGATTGCCGGCGATCTTGCTTTCGGACCAAGATTGACCAAGATTGCAAGATTACCAAGATCTACTTTCCAATTAAATGTTCTAGATTACCGGCACAATGCACCAATACTAGTAGCATGTTACCGTTGTGTATACCCTGTAGTAGTACCGCCCCTTTATCCTAGGCGTCTGCATCGCGTGGCTCATGTCGTCGGGAACGATGTCGGCGCGCTGCATGGCTGCGAGTAGGTCAACGGTAACCTCGGCACCAACGCCCGAAGCCCGAAGCTTAAGGCTCCATCTAGGGGCCTTAGTAATTAGAATAGGGTATAGGGTTTAGGTGTTTTGGGGAGTACATTAGTATCTAGCGGCCTTATAATGATTAGAATAGGGTTCTGGGACATTGTAATTACTATAAGCATAATAAGGAACCCCCAAAATAGTCTAGGCGAGGCCCTTATGTGACATGCTTGGTGATCGAACATGCAGGTTCCAGGGGTCAGCCGCACTTCAACGATCGCATTTTTGTTCGCGCAGCTGCCTAGGATGATCCTCCAGATGCCGTCTGTTAGACCCTAAATACATACCGTTATAACCCTTCTACTCGTATGATTTGAGGGTGCAAAGACGGTTGGCCTGTTTCCAGTAGTTCGCCTCAGCCTCTAGTTTAGGGTTTACGGGTTTACGATTTGTAGACTGAGGCTTGTTATAAGCTTGTCACCGGAAGGGTTTCAGCCACTACGAACCAGACCCACTCTCCGTCTACATAAGAGGGTTTAGGGTTTATAGGGTCTCAAGAATCTTCCAAGCGCACCTTCCACTGCATCTCGCAGGACTCAATGGCGCTGTTGAAGCTGATTCTGGTCGCATGAACCGAGTCCTGGCTATCGGCTTACTTGCTTGCAAGTTGTGTTGTAGGTTTTGCACACATCGCTACAGTCTTCGGTAGCTCAGCCATCTGAATGGCCTACGACTCCAAGTACACAAATAGTACCTACTTTGGGGTCCAAAGTCTACAGATAGTACCTACTTGGGCTATTTGGAGTCTTAGGGTATGTCCTGTGCCTTCTTCCGGACCGTGCCTTCGGGGAGAGCTGGTCAAAGTAAACAAGCAGGAACCAGCATGCTCAATCATGAGAACTGCTGATGAAAATTGATTTACATGCTTCAGTTCTGATAGGAACCAGTACCATATACTGCATGCAGGAGTGTAGATTAAAAACTGACCACCAAGTTGTGCAAAGAGTGATCTGGACAACATACAATTAAGCCTTAAGGTCAACCCCTGATTCCTTACATAGTACAAGGCTCCAGAAAACAACACAACAAGCAAAATGATGCTGCAGTCTTCCCACAAGCCCTGAAACCCAACCCGAGCCCCTACACTCCAAACTCTGAGGCATTAATCCTGGATGCACGCAGGCCTCGAAAGAACGCCGCTGCTCCGCGCAACAATCAAGCCGCAAGCTCTTTGCCGTTAAAAAAACAACACCAACACGTGGGGCTGAATAAGTAGAATAGCCCAAAGGGTCCAAAGTACCTACACAGTAGTATGTACGGTCTCTATATGAACAACTGTTATTATGATCTGGGAAAGTATTCCTCATAACACCCTTTGGGTAGGACTTGCGAAGCTCCTGTGCCATCCGAGGCAGCAGTGCCAGCGCACGCTGCCAACGTCGAGCCCGGCTGCATGCAGAGATGGCAGCATTGTGCCTTGTCCAAAGACTCCATTTACCCATGTAGTATATACTTAGGCCTTAAAGGGGTTCCTGTAAGTGTATACTATGTGGGTACATTGTGCCTTGTGGCTGTGTTCGATCTGTGTAAAAGGCTGTTGTTCAGGTGAGTACGTGCAGTTTGGTAAAATAGACGAAACATGACAAAACTCCATGCCAACCAGCAACCATTGGACCATGTAGGAAAACCAAAAAACAACAAGCAAATACATGTTGTTTATATACAAGCAGACAGAAGGAAGTATTAATGTACAAAGTTGTGTTCATGTACGTAAGCACTAATAAGCATATTCGTGTAACAGCATATGCGTGTGTAAGCATGCATGCATACATACATACATACAGACAGACATATATACATATACATACATATATATATATATGGGTACCCCCTCTATATGGGGTCCCCTTGGTTTCTTTACACCGGGGCCTAAACCGTTAAACCATTTCGCGGTTTCGCCGGGATTTATCTTATATCATCTATGCTTGTATAAATACTTC